>RJWT010010433.1:0-24219 GCA_004365215.1 Cuniculus paca
AAAAAAAAAAAAAAAAAAAAAAAATAGAAGCAAGTGAGGCCAGAGAGTTTTCTGTTGATTCTGACCATATTGTTTTTCAGTGTACACGTGGAGAAACTGAAGCCCAAAGGTGTTAATCCACCAGTCCCAGGCTACGCAGCTAGTATTTGGCAGACCCAGGTCTCACGTCCAGATGCATCTATTTTCAGATCTGCTCTTTCTTCACTGCACCACAAAGCATCTTGCACATTCCTTTCTCATATGGTCTCTTGAGATGCAGCACCTTTGGGAACTTGAACATTTTAACAGTTAAAAAAAATTCCCATAAACCATGTCTATATCTCATCAGTTTCTGGCATAAGACTGTCCCCTATCCTCATGTTCACCAAAAAAATACACTGAATCTCTATTGAGAGACTGATACAGGATTTCAACATCCTTCTAGAAGTCCAAGGCACAGTTCCTATTGGGAATACCACGTGTGACATCAACAATGCCTGAAACACAAAAAATGCACAGTGATACTATGATACCATTTGTACAGACATTAAGAAAGTGAATACATACAAAAATATTTCAAGAGCTTGCTATTTGAGTCTTGTCTTTCATTAGATCACAATATGTTTGGCTAATTGGGACAACTATTTTTTGATCATATTCAAAACAAAATTGCTTACATCAGCTAAAAATTCTATTTTCTCTAGAAAAATAAGTGAACATGCTGATCATTTAATCCAAAGAAAATGTACTTGAGACAGACCATATTGCATCCAGTCCAGGTTTTTCCTCAGTCAAATGAGACCAAATGACATGGATATCTGTGAAATGAGAACATAATCCTCAATACTCTATGGGGTTAAAGGTAAGCATATTTAAAATATTATTTTCAAGAACTTTTGTCTGTTTTAATATTAATGTTGTTTTCTAAAGACATTTTAATATTAATATTAATATTAATATTGATTACTGCCAGGCTTGGCGGCACATGCCTGGGGGATCACCAAGAGTTCTCGACCAGCCTGGGCACATAGTGAGACCTTGTCCCCACCACACACACACACAAAATTCCTAAAGAAATTGCTCTGCACTTCAGGTATTTTGGTGCACTACACTGTTGATCCAAGTTAGTCCTAAACTTCTTCTGGAAGCCATGGATCTTTTTGGTAAGCTTCAAAGAGCTTCATCTAAATGTTAGGGAAAAAAAAGTCAGGGTGAAGGGCAGAGTGGAGGCCGGGTTATCTCCTGAACCTAACCTGGCTCAGGTGGTCAGTGCACCAGGATGTTTTTGCCTCAACATTTAGTCTGAAAGACAAAGTTCTCCTTGAGGTGTCGATGGCTGACCTGGAAAGGGTGGGGTTTGTCAGATGGATTTGGACAGGGCACAAGCAGGCCAGCACAGGGTCCAGAGTGAGGCTCCAGAGCTGGGTGCCCAGAGAAGTTTCCGGAGACCAAAAGTCAATTATCCCCCATCCTAGAAATATTTCGCAAATGCATGGGTAGTTAGTGGGGGCCTTCTGTACATTTTAAGGTTTCCCCTACACTTTTTGTGCCTTTTCCACCAGGCCCTCTGCACCACAGATTTAACCAGCGAGTCCTAGACACCTTGCACATCAGGCTCTGTTTGTAGGCAAAGAACCATATGTTTCCTTAAAAGCATGATATGCTCTTAATCATAAATTTGAAATGCACAATCACCATTTATCTTTTATGGGTTCTGTTGGGTTGAAATACAAGACAAACTCTACACTTGCATTTAAGGTGTGGTTTCTGGTTTTGCAGTACAAGAGCCCCCTGGGAGCACCTGGGAAGGGGTCTGAAGGGCTCCATTCCAGAGCTACTCATCACCATCTGTGATTGGCCTGCTCCTAGGACTCCTAATGTGTTTGAGGTGCTGTTGTTGAGTACTGACTCTGGAAGTATGAATGTGGACCACTTTTGTCATCCACCTTGCCTCAATTTCCTCATCTACAAAGCATGATCTAAATACATAGCAAATGTTTAAATTTTGCAGTAAAAGTTGCATTTCCATTTATTTTCCCTCATAATAATCCTCCATTAACTGCCCTCATACTAGTTCCCTCCTCTTTATGTCTTCATGAGATATGATTGTGGTGAATGCCCTCACTCACCTTATTCACTAGAACTGGCACTAGGTCTTTATGGGTCTTCCCCAAACTGAAAGTGACCTTGAAAAGTATACTGGTTACTTTTCTCACTGCTGATACAATATACCCAACACCTAAAGTTAAAGGAGGAAAGGTTTATTTAGCTCACAGTTAGTAGAGGTTTCAGTTCATAGTTGAATGGCTCTAAGGCAGGGTGATGTGGCAGAGGAGCACTGCAGAGGAGAACCAGCACAAAGCAGAAGGCAGCAAGCTACCACAGAGCAATAAGTAGTGACCCTCTTTCTGTCCTTTACATCTTATCCAGGCTACCTGGCCTTAGGGCAGGTAGCACTCACACCCTTAAACCTAGCATTGCACTGTGAATCAGTCCTAACCTTATACTCTTGATACCATCGTTACGCAGCCTGGATCCAGCTACTTCCAGAAAGCCCCACTTATAATTGCATGAGGCTTTGGGAAGACATCCAGACACAAGCCACAACAAAAGGTAAATGTTTTGAATTGATTCAGGTCCTTGAGGTAGCCACTGGAGAGCAATGAAAGGCATTCATGAAAGAGGACTTCCAGAACTGCTTTAGAAAGTGGAAAGAACAGTGGGATAAGCACTGGGAAGTATTTTGGTGGTGGTCAATGGCAATTTGTCTTTTACCAAAATAAATGTTTAAAAATGTAAACATTCACGGTAATTTTTTTTATCACATCTTATAAACCCTGTTCACAGATAATACTGGACAGGGAAAGTAGAGCCCAAAGCCCAGTCCAGGAGAGAAGCAGGGGTCATAGGAACCTCAGAGTCTTCCTCCTGCAAAGTAGGTACAGGGCTTATGGGAGTCAGAACACAGTGATTGCCCAGGTGGGAATATGAAGCTAAAGTCATGGACAGACAACTCAGGAAAGGCAGCCAGCCCTGACTGAGAGGGAGCCATGGGCTCTATGTGATGCCAAACAACTGTCAGGCTGAGCCTAGCCCTCATTGCAGAGCACACCGCATCCAAGTGCCAATCAGCTACAATCCCCAGTGGACCCTGACAACAGGTGCCTCATTAAACACATCTCACCCTCTCGGGCTTACCCAGTGACAGCCACCAAACTCACCCTCTATCACCGCTTAATCACAGCCAAACTCCATTAACAAGTCATCCTAATTACCAACTTCTAACAGTGTTTCCAGTTCCAAGGCAAAATATCATATCCTTTTGACTTGAAAACTGGCTTGTGATCCTGCAGCAAGACTCATAATTGGGTACTTTAAAAGTGAAGGTCAAGGGAGGAGGCAAGGGAGAGACCGATGGACCCAGTGTGGCTAAGTTCCTAAAAGTGCACAATGTGAAGATCCATTTGAATTTCATGCCTGCTAGATGACCCACAAGGGTCCAATTAGCTTGTTACAGATGCTTGTATTGGTTCCATCCTCTTGCCATCCCCTTCCCCTTATCTATTTTTTCTCTTGGGGGGTTAACTTGTAGCACAGATTGTAGGCCTTCAGGCATCCAAAGATCAACAGCTCACTTTCTGTGATCGAAACCCCTGTGAACTACTAGCAATCATTTGCAGAGTTTGGAACACAAAGGACAAGGCAAGAAGGGAGCTTGGGCAACAAGAAAAGGATATGCCTTTTCGAAATGGCCAAAAGATAGAAATTCTTCTCTGAATTAAAGCAACTTTGTAGACTGTTTTTTCCTCCCCTTCTCTCTTAAATTTTAATCATAATAAAATTGAGACCCTTTTCTGCCATATTTCTCCATATTATTATTTGGAAAAGTTCTTGCTGTAAGAATTTGTACTTGGTATGCAATATTGTTTGCCAGCCAAAGGTAACAAATATATTGATAACATGCATTCCTTGTTAATGTGTTTCAGGTACTCATCCTATGGACTGAGTCCCTTTTGTGCTCAGATTAAAGAAGCCAGCACTAGCAATAGTGGGAGCAATTAGAGTAAGAAGCAAAACTACCATAAAATACAGCAGAAGTTTGAGTGGTTACCTTCTGCCCTCATCTTCCTCTGTCAAATGAGGGGTCATGTGGTCGATGTAGTCCAGATAGTTGAATATGTCCTGCCTTTAACAGAGACCTTTGATATGGAATCAAAGCAAGTTTTGTAACTTATGCGTCTATGCTCTGTAATGACCATATGAGAAGAGTTCTATGGGGTATGATTTATTTTTAATTGTGTTTTCTTTTCAAATTTCTTACCAGAGAATGCTTTAAATCATCAAGGATCCAGCCAGCAATTTTTTTCACCCTCATATTGTAATTCCTTCCACCCACAGTTGATCGGATTTAGTTTCTAAGATGCAGATGACATTTTCTGATATTCGTTGGAGATGAAGACCTTGAATCCTGCAGGGATTATGGAGTGTTTTGGATGCCAGCACTGAAAAGGGACACAAAAAAAAGCATAGCATTTAGAGCTTGACAGAGCTTACTTCAATTTTGTGATACTATCCACATGACATTTGGCCAATTATTTGACTTACCTGAGTGTAGGCTCACCCTGCAGTGGTGGATCAGAAGAGATTGACTGCATATGAATGTCCTCAGCCAGTTCCAGCTCTGCACAATAATACTCCTTGCTATTTCCTTCTTCTTTGCTACAGCCAGAAGTACCTTCTTCAGAAGCTTCCAGAGTGGGACAAATTTGGTCATCAACAGCAGATCATAAATCTCACACTGAACTGGAGGGAAAAAAAAATACTGGGATCTGGGATCGGATCTCCGGTCTGGTACTTTGGAGCTGGAAGCTGAGAGTCTGGAGTTATGGGTCACCAGGTTTGGCTGCAATTTGCAGAGCTTTGAAAGGACTGCAGGAGCAGGGCAAAGTCTAACATAGGACAGAAAACCCAAACCTGCAAAACTGTAATGAAACCAAGTGCTCTGAAGTGCAGTCACTGAATGGTGATCCTACTGGGGGCTCTGAGTCTGTTTCCCTTCGCTGGCCATGAATTTTGCATGTGGCCTTGGGCTTTCTCCCTGGGAATGTGTCACTGAGTCATAGAAACAGACAGGAAAATAGAATTTCTCTAACAAAATTTCATTCTTGTCCAACTTTTAAAAGCAAAATGCTATTTTCTCCTTCTTCACAGAATCCCTTGAAGACCAAGAAGGCTGGAATCATTTACCAACCCGCCCAAAGGATGTGGCTCTGACAGCTCAAACTCGGCTTTTCAAATTATGAGTATGTTTTTGTGTTGATTTTGTGGACTCAGAGAAGCGAACTGGCTCAATGATATGAAAGAAACATTTCTCCATTGTACCTGTTAGAAGGAACTGGAGAGCTGGGCATGGTAGATTGACCTATAATCCCAGCACTCAGGGGGCTGAGGCAGAAGGATCACAAGTTCAATGCCAACTTGGGCTACATTGAAAGTTTAAGGTTAGCCTGGAACACATAGTGAGAATTGCTTCAGAAAACAAAACTAAAACAAAAACACTAGGAAAGAAAAGAAAAGAAAAGAAAAGAAAAGAACTTGAAAAATATATATCCTCTTTATCCTTATAAGCATAGGTACTTTTTCTATCTTTCAAAAATTAATAAATTTAGTGAGCATCAAGTAATATGTCATTTATGTTTGTTTTCCTATCCCATCCTGCTGTTTTTTCCAGTTCTTCCTCCAAACATTGGTCAACTAGTGTACGTGAGTTTAATTCAGAATTTATTGTTAATTTAGTTTACTACAAGCACAAGTAAATGACATCTATTGTTTGACAACTCACACTTACTTGTTTTTTTATCCAAATAGACAACAAATCTCTCAACTCCAGGTTCTCTTTGATAATAGGAAACTATTCTCATGATTAAAACCTAATTGCTGGGTTCAATTGCCATTTTAACTTGTGATTTAGAAACCCAACCTGGGTTTAGAAATAGCAGACACATTGCAGTGCAGAAGGAAATGCACAGGAATACACATCAATGAACTCAGCCAACTTCGGTTGTTTCTTACCCTGAAACCTTGATTAGTGTTCTGAGTCTTGGTCTTTCCACTTATGTAAAGAGAGTACTAATTGTATTTTCAACATGTCAGTGATAAGTAGAATCAGAGCAGCATAGCACAGGACAGAAAGGGACTTCCAGTGTATTCAAACATTCCTATGTGTTGAAGGGACCTGTAGCAGGGAAAGAGAGAGTCAGAGATTATAAACTCAATTCTCCACTTTCCAAGGAAGGGTAAAATCATGCAAAAAGATAGATAAATTACACAATTTTTTAAACAATGGCAGTTACAAAATTGTTCATGTTACTGTGGTTTTTAGCATAGAAAATGCCATTTAATTTTCAAGTTAGTGAAAATTATGAAAAAGTTTTCCTAGGGGGTACTTGATTTTTCTTGTGCAGGGGCTCATAACGTAGGGTGCATAGCTCCCTTTAAAAAGTGAGAATAAAATAAGAATACCTGCTTTGTAGCATTATTGTGAGTATTAATTTCTTTTGTTATAATTACTATTAATTTTCTTTAATGTACCAGACAGTGATTTGGGACTGGGTGCTCCTTGGGGGCACCATAGATTAAAGGCAACACAGACAATAACAAGATGAAAATATGGTGTGGTAGGTAAGATGATAGAGATGAGTTTGGGCTCCCAGGGGTAGAGGCACCTTCACAGAAAAGGTGACCTCATGTTGTGTCATAGAGTTAGGAAGCATCAATCTAATTGGAAAGGGGCACCAGATAGGAGGAAAAGTGTCTTAGTTACCAGCAGAAGCAGAGAGTTGGGCAGCAGGATACGAGTGCAGGGTTGGGAAGCACTTTGCTATAGAGGCTGTAAGAGTAGGACATGTGTCTTGTGCAGGAGGTGATCTTCCTGGCTTTCCCAGGATCTGGAACTTGATCCAATTGGTTGATAGGATGGAAATGTGTTCAACAGGGAAGCCCCAAGACAATGTTCATTTTTCACTTAGGATGCTTGTAGGATCTTAAGGTTGAATCTGAAGAAGTCAAGGTAAAGAAGCAAGGGGGCCATGAAAGCAAATGTAGGTCTGGACCAGGGTAGTCATAGCAACCACAGAAAGAAGAGGAGGGATTAGAGACAGACAGCAGGTCCCTTCTGGAGTGATGGGCAAGAAAGTTCTCAAGACAATGATTAATTTTTGATTTCTGCAGTCTATGTGTTAAGTAGGGGTCAAGAACAGGTATAATGTTAGTGTCACATATATGTCATTCCTGCTTCAGGAACTACAAGGTATGTGCTGCTTGGATAAGGGTGTGGAGTGAGGAAGAAAGAAGTGAGAATAACCTCTGGTTCTCCAGATTGAGAGTTTGGGAGGTGTGGAGAACTACGCTTAGAGGAGATAAGGGATATCATAGCATATTTTCTCTTCTGTTTGACTCTCCAACCTGTTCTCAGTTGCTAATTGGGTGGCAAGGAAATCCAAGTGCTCCTGGAACTGGGAAAATGAAGACAATACTGGAAAGTTGAATGGCTGAGTAATTATTCACAGATTCCAGTGGTGATGATGATTTTGATTACTGCTATCATTTGCCCACTGATGATGGGTCATACCTTTCTTGGATTAGGATAGTGCCTTTCTCTGACAACAGCACTGTCACATTCACCAGCATCCACACTCATTTCTGTGGGATCCATGAGCCTTCTGAATTCTTCTCACTGCTCTTGTTTTTTCCTTGACAACCCAGGCTCAGCTTTTTGAGTGGATAATATCCTAACATCCAGTCAAATAACTTTGTTTGAAGGGGGCTACATTTCCATAATGGACTAAAACCTAATGGTATTTAGTAGCTCAGTGCAAGGTGAAAGGTGCTGAATTTTAATCAAGGGATTTTTCCTTTCATTTTCCACACCACCAGATGTAATCCTCTTTCAGCCTTTCATTTTATCAGACATTCACAGTGCCAAGTGGTGCTTAAACTAGTGTGTGGTGTCACTCAGGTCTGATTGCGATGGTACAGCATGGGAACCACCAGTGTTCCTTGGATATAAATGTCCTTCTCATCGTGGATAAGCCAAGAAATCAAATGCAGTATGCAAAAGGTGAGACTCAGGCTTGAAAACATCACATTGGGTGATTATTCTAGGCCTGGCTTTGAAAGGTGGGCCATACAAGTCTCTTAAATACACATGATGTGACTTCTCTAGTTTTCTCCAGAGTTTTAAACATCATGCTAGGTGCCCAGACACTCTTTGCCTGTATTGTCAAATATTTCTTGTTAAATAAAATCATTATCTACTGCAAGAAGAGGGAGACTCCAATTTTCCAACAGCAAAATATACAAATGGATTCCTATCTTACCAAAAACAAAAACCCAAATTAACTATTCTTGATCTATTTTCTCAGCGAATCACCATTAATTTTCTCAGCCCCCACTTAGAGTTGGCTGTATGGTTTGTTTTCAATTCCTTGCCTTTCCATATTCCTTACAGCAGTTATAGCCATGCTTTCGCCAGCACTCTACTGAAATGATTTTTATCATGGTCAATTCTCATTGCTATCTCCCTTGATCAGTTTTCAGTCTGCATTTCAGTTTACCATGAGTAGAATTTTCAACACTCTTTTCATATCTTTCCAGGCATCCCATATTTCCAGGTCTTCCTCCATCAGATAAGCTGCATTTTTTCCAGTTTCTGCTATTATTTGAATCTTGTGTGCTCCCCAAGGCTCATGTGTGGAAGGCTTGTTACCTGGCCCATGACTCTATTAGGAGGTGGCAGAACTGTTAGTAGGTTGAACCTGGTGAAAATTAGACCAATGCAGGTGTGCATTTGAAAATTCGATTTGGACCCTGATCCCTCCTTTTTTCTTTTCTTTTCTTTATGGCTGTCATGAGGTGAAAAGTTTCCTGACAAGGTGCTCCATGCCATAGGCTCAGAAACCATAGAGCCAACTCACTACAGACTAAAGCCTCTGAACTTTTAGCGTAAACAAATCTTCCTTCTTTTTAAATTGATTATCTCAAGAATATTGTGTCATATTAATGGAAAGTTGACTAACACAGTTTCCTTTGGTGATTCGTCTTTTCTCTAGTTCTTGCTATTGTAATTTGAGGCTCAATCTTTTTCTTTATCTAAACTTACTCTAACATGTCATCTTAATTCCTTGTTATGCTATGTGCAGATGATGGGAAATGTATTATCTACAGCCTAAATCTCTTTTTTAAAATGCAAGCATTTTTATTGTATTGGAAACATGGTCCACTCACTTCTTTGAAGAATGAACTTGGTTTTTATCTAAGGAGTAAGCTAGGAACAAACTCTGTTAAGGCTCAGTGCCCAGTCTATGACTGAACGCAGATTGGAAATGTGGGACTATTTCTGTCCATGGTGGTGATCCTCTGTAAAAATCCTATCTGTCCATGGTAGTGATCCTCTATATGGAGCTATATGTTTAACTCCAGGGCACCAAGGTGGGTTGGACAGAGTTGTCAGATTTACATCAATCTACATCTTCCTGACAATTACTATTTCTTTTTCCTTTATCAGTTATTGAAAGAATTCTCACTGAAAGAAAGTATTTTGCTGCAGGTTCTTCCCTGGTTGAATATTAGGAATTTTGCTCATCAGTATGGTTCTCATGGGTGGATGAATCCACTGATGAATGTAGTGCACCATGATCCGATCACCTTCTAAAAGCTCCACCTCTGAACCCATGAAGATTTGGGACATGTTCAAGATCTAAACCATAAAAAATGGAGTGTACATAGGAAGATAGGCAGTAAAGACTCTGTTCATAAGGTTTTATATAAGAATGAGGACTCATGGGTATGAAAGAGAGGCCATTCATATTCTGGCAAAGAATTCGTCTACATTCTGCTCATATCCTGAGACTTTACAGGATGCTGAGTTTAAAGGCAATGATCTAATTTGTCTTATGGAGGAGATTTTAAGGGAGCCTGGTACTTAGTCTGTGATATGGCTACTGAGGTCTGCTTTTAGCTAGATTTAAAGTGGGAATTTTAAGTGAGAAAACTAAATAAAAAGCAGAGCAGAAATATATAAGGAACATTCAGTTTTTTTCAGAAAAGAAGCACATGTAAAATTGGGACCAAAGAAGTTGTAGTTGTTGAATAAATTGGTACCAATAAATAAAAGTCAAATACTTTTACACTGGCACAATAAGAAAAGCCTTGAGGCCATCTCAAGAATTGGTCAGACCCTATTTATCACAGCCCCATGGGAGGAAAAGTGTAAACTTGTTTAAAAGACTTCACATTGAGAAGAGAGTTCCACCACAAACTATTTACCTAGGGCCATCTAGAGAAGCCTTTCTCCACGTTCTACCATGCAGACATTCAGAGGCTTTGACAGTTGTGGTTCAAGGGAGCTCAACTACTGCTCACGATGATGTCAGACATTGACATCATGTACATGATACTGATTTTGTATGCACATAGATTACAAGAGCTGTAGGGTCATGGAGGTTTCCACTGAGATTTCAAAGGAAGGTTTGAGAAATCAGGTGATGTTCGACAGGATTGGAATTTTGACTGTGATTCCCTGACAAGGCAATGCATGAAACTGTGGGAGTGATACTAAAGCTGCAGTGGAGACCCAAGAAGTTGGAGATGCCAGGAAGATGGAACATCTGCCAAGAAAAGCTGCAAGTTGTGTCTGTCTGCCCAAGAGGGAAGTCATGTGGGTTGCAATGAGCAAAGATTTAGGGTTGGGGCTGGCCAAGTCCTTTAGAGTTCACATCTCACCACTACATGTCCCAGGTGCTACTAATGAAACGATAGGATTTGATGTTTGCCCTGCTAGTTTCTAGTCTTGCTTTGCTCTGATTCCTTTCTACTTCTCTATTCCACTCCTCCACATTTTTAAAAATGGAATATCCTGTGCCATTTTATGTTGGGATTATGTAATACAATTTTTTTTAACAGGGGCTAACAGGTAAGAATTGGCCTGAGTATCAGAAGGGACTTTATACTTGGAATTTTTCTCCAGTGCCGGGACTGGTGAGACTTTGAGGAAGAATTCATGTGTATTTTTGTTGTATATAGGATACTTACTTTATGTTAGAAGGAATTAAGACTTAGTCATTGTTTCCATTTGGAGATTAAGTATGATTTAGAAAGATGTAGTGAGTGTCAAGTTGATAAGAATTGGTCTTGTGATGGTTAATCTTGATTGTCAACTTGATTGGTTTGAGAGACACCTAGGAAATTAGTAAACCACACTCCAAGGTGTGTCTGTGTGAGTCATAAGAGGGTAACCTTGGAGACTATAAGTGGGTCCTGGATCTTTCCTCTCTGGCTTTTTCCATGTCTCACCATTTCACTGCTGTCATGACATGTAAAGATTTCGTCTGCTGTGCCCTTTTACCATGATGTTTCTGCCTTAGTGATAGCTGATGTGGATTGAAATCTCTGAAACTATGACTCAAAATATCAATTTCTTCCTTTAAATTTTGCATGTTAGGCATTATATTTGTGTATGTTTGCCATAAAGTGTTTGTCAGTTTTATCTCACCAAGAAGAATCATTTTCAAATGCCTACCTGGAAGGTAACTGGTTTCTGGATATTATTCTTTTGTGTGTGTTTTTTGCCTTTGGCTGTGACTTTGCCTCATTTCCTTTTAGTCCTCATCCTCCAACCTTCATCCTTGTGTTTTCTACAAAGAAAATTTTTCTTAGGTTTTAATTCAATCTATCTGGTTCTATTGTAATTAAATCTTTTCCATTAAGATCATATCATAAAGTAGCTTTATAATTGGCAAACTTAGATATACCTTTTAGAAATCCATTCACAAGTCAATGTACAGTGGATGACTGATTAGGAACAGTTGTTCCAATGTTAAAATATCACTAGATGAACCATTTTTTGCTGTCACCCATTTGATCAACACAAATATCTCTGGGCATACCATTTACTTCCTGCTCCTGAATTTGAAAGACTTGAATATTTATAAGGAACACAAACAGTAATTCTAGAAATTTCACTCTCTTTTGATCAGGACTTCCTATGACATCCTCCTTTGTGCTGCATCAGTGGATTACATAGCTATTTCAAGACTGCAGTCATTTGGTTGAACACCCCTTTTGCAGATTTTGTTGGTGCCGCATATACAGATGAGGACACCTGCCATCTGCCTCTCTGGAAAACAGATGATGAAGAAGAAAGATGCTGTTTATGTGAAGGATTTGCAATTTCATCAAACTGTGCCAAATGAGTATTTTGCATCTTTAAAGTGCTCCATTAACATTAGGACCACTGAAATATCTTTATAGTAAAGACAGGCTGTCCTGAATGCATTAACTAGGGTTTTCTGGTGAAACAGAACATTTTAGAAAAAGTGAAAAATCCTGTGAAAGGACTGTCACAGGTAATTCTATTGAAGGTTCTGAAAGAAAGAGAAAAGTTCTCAGAAAAAGATTTTATGTTCTTGGAGAATAGACAAATAGTCATGAACAGAATGTGAGTAGAAATATGACTGTAAACGCCATTCTAGTGAGGTTTCAGATAAAAATGAGAATCATGTTACTGAAGGAAATTGGAATAAAAAATGGCAGAGAGCTTGGATGTATTGTGTTGTAGTATTTTTGGGGAAGGCTGAACCTTCCCCAAATGAAATTGCAATGAAATTGGAAAGTGGAAGTTTTAAGCAAGGCTTTCCCCTTATTATTTATAGGAAACACAACCAGAAAAAAGAAGTTGAAGGAATTGTTGACCAAGTACATATAAAAAATACTTGGAGATTTAGAAATTTTACAGCCTCCCTATGCCGAAAATAGTAAGAAATCTTGTTATGATGGTAACATTGAGGATGTGGCTGAGCAAGTAGTTCATAAAAGGATCATAGGTATAATTTATGAATTTAATCAGTTATTTTGGCAGAGATGGTTTGCTCATGAAGCCTTGAACTAATGGAGACAGAATAAGAGGGACAGAATAATTGTTAGGTGTTGGAGTTCTTGTCTACTAGATGGAAACACTGAGCAGTTTCTCTGTGAACATTTTATATCCTTCAAGCAAATCAGAGAAAGATTCCAGAGGTGATTCTGAGATCACGAGAGCCACCGTTTCCAGTATAGGTCCACAATGCACAAGCCCTGGAGGCAAGGCTGCCTCTGTTCTATTTTTGAAGGATTTGCTCCCCTCAAAGTTGCTGCAGAGATGGTACCCTGTCAATCCCTGAGGGTGATGTTGCTCCCCAGTGGATCAAAAGAAGTCATAATATATGCCTTGATAGATTTTGGACTTGTTGAGGTGAACCACCCCTTCTTTCTTTCTGATTTCTTCCTTTTGAGATTGATATGTTTATCTTATTCCTATTCCAATATTATATTTTGTTTGGATGCACAAATTCATAGAGAATTTTTCTTGAGAAGACTCACACCTTGTGTCTCATGCATATTTGTTTAGATGATATGATATAAGAACAAGGCTTTGGGTTTTTTACTTTAGCACTGACGCTACAATGAATTAAGACTCTGGGGGTTGTTCCATGGAATGAATGCATTTTTCATACAAGAAAGATATTAATCTTGAGGTCAAGGGTCAAGTATTAGGAATTGAATGGGTATGTTCTCCCAAATCCATGTGTTGAAGCTCTAATCTCAATGTTTTAGATGAAATCAGGAGGGTAAGAGACCCATGATAAGAATAGGCTAAAAGTCTCAGTGCCTCTCTCTGCCATAGACAACATAGCAAAAAATGCAGCCATCTGTAAGACAGAAAGAGAGCATTCACCAGAGCCAGACCATACTGGTATCTTGATCTCAGTCTCCAAAAATGCAAAATGTGTATGGTGTTTAGGACATCCAGTTTATAATATTTTGATACAGCTGATCAAACAGATTATTTCCAGTTTGTGGCTGTTCTGAATAATAATGCTACAAAAATTTGTGTAAATATTTGTAGGGATCTGTGTTTTCATTTCTCCTGGGTGTATCCCCAGAAGTAGAGCTGTTGGGTCATATGGAAGTGTTTTTTTTTCAACTTTTTGAGACACAGTCTAATTGGTTTATAATGTAGCTGTACCATTTTACAATTCCATTAGGAATGTACAAGAAGTTCCCATTTCTCCACATTTCTACCAACGTAAGCCATTATCTATTTTATTCATGTAAGCCTTTCTAGTGATTGTCTCATTATGGTTTTCATTTGCATTTCCCTAATGTCTGATAATCCTGAGGAGGTTTTTTGTGCATATTAGATATTCGTATATCTTTGAATAAATGTTGGTTCATGCCATTGTGCACATTTGGCTTGGTTGTTTCTCTTCTAATTACTGAGTTATAAGGTTTACTTTTTTGTAAATTTTGGGTAAAAGTCCTTCACAAAAGACAAAGTTATGTGCTTTGCAGAGATTTCTAAGTTGTTTGATGGGGATTTTTAGGAGGCTACCGAATGTGGGGTCATGTGATTGCTAGTATTAGGACACAGAACACTTTATGCTAAGACACCAATAGCCCTTTTCTCTCAGACCTTTCTTATAGTAATTTCTACTTAAGTTCAAAATCAAATGGTTTATGTTGCTTAATTGATTCAACAAATATTTCTTGGGTGTCAGGAAATCATGCCCATATTGTTCCCTGGTAGGTTTAGAGGTAGGAAAAAGAAGGAAAACGTTTATTTTTATCAATTAGTGACAAACAAACCCTCAAAGAGAACTTGAAGATTGTAATGAAGAGCTTTGGCAATGCAAGGATCGAACATCTTTGAATATGTGACATTCATTATTCATTTACATTTTTTCATAGAGTGCAGTGGATAGGTATACAAAGCACAGATGCACTGAGCTATTTATTTAGAGTAGGCCTTCGGAATCTTTCAGACAATGTAGTTAGATGTTATGACTTCATTGATTCTACTTTGGTTTGGAAACACTTGTTTTTTATGAAAAAAATATTTTTCAATGTGTGAAAAGTAAGAATAAAATGAACCATGTGATATAAAAAAATCCAGACTGAATTTATAATGAAAACAAGTATCAGTTTTGCTTTGATGCTTGGAACTTTGTTTATAAAAATGTGATCCTCGGTTCCTTCAGTTAGTGTGCAGTGACCCTGAGTGTCATGGAAGGTTTTCCCACAATGTTCTGTTTTTTCTCACTTCATGTCAACTTGTCATCCAATATAGCCTAAATTGAAGAGAATAATAAATATAATTAGTATTCAATTATGAACACCTTCCTAAGCTGCTATCTGAATTTCAATCTTGCTCTTTACCTAATTGCTTTCCTAAATCTAGTTCTTTTCTTGATTTGGTCATTTCTTTTTGCAATAGGAAAATTCTATAGAGAAATAGGTGTGGCTGTAAAATCTCAGAGGATCTCCCTAGAGTCCAGTGAGATAATCCATGGAAGTTTTCAAAGTCTTCAGGGAAAATCTAAGTTAACAAAAAAAAATTGGCCAATAAAATTCTATTGGCAAAATTTATATCATCTTATATTAAAATAATGCATTGGAGTAGGGAAGTAGGCACATGTTCCAGCAATATATCCCTGTAAAATCCATGCATAATAGAGAAGGGGAAATTATGATTGTTAAATGTTTATAAAAACAACTCCATGTATTGTGACACATAATTCTTGTTTTTGCTTCTCTGGCACAAAATAACATTTTCACTCTTCGAAGAGATACAATAGAAAATCAGAGACACTCAGAGTCTCATCTCATAAAGAGACTTACTTTTGTTCATGTTATCTCTACACATCACTGCCTCCCTTAATAACCCTCCCATTTTCTTTCTTTTCTTGGAGTTGACCTACAATTTGTATATTTAAAATTCCCTTGAAACAGGATTCTCATGAAAATCAAATTAGGATGGCACAGAAAAGATGGTAGAGATTATTCATATTCCTGCTCTGAATTCTTTTAGTCTTTAGCACTTGCCCAGTGTTTACTTTCTCTTCTTAAAAGAACTTTACATTGCTTCTAGATATTGCTTTGCATGAGTAACACCCATGTGAAGAATACTGAGGGTAATTAATCATTCTGTATTAGATTCAGGACTACTGAATCACTGAAAATACATCACTAAATTTTACCTTGAGTTAGGTGTGGGTTCTTGAAAAGTTACTTTGTTTAAGTAAACAGAATCATTTAAAAGACCATAACAGGTTTGTATGTTTAGAGGCCGCTAAACTGAATTATAAGAAGTGATTAAATGCCATAGCACAGTAAATGCCTCCTGATTGGTTGATTCTATAAGCACAGAAGGTTAGTGTGTCACTTGGATGCATAGCATGGCTGCTTCTGTCTGTGCCACAGGAGTGGATCCTCATGTCCTTTGTGGAAGGGTGTGTGGAAGGTGTGGGCGAAATAAGGAAAGAAATTGACTTTATGGTCTCGTAACTTTGTGTCCTTTCCTGGTCCCTTACTTCTCCATTTGATGATTCTCTGGAATTGTGTGCACCAAGTGGTGATCCAGGAGGACGGACCCTTGCTTCCTGAGTCTGTTATCAAACTCAGCCTTTACTTGAGACCACCCAAGCTAAATGAAGAGGCTGGAAAATATCTGAAAACAGTTCCAAGTATTGATTTTATGGTGTTGACATAGTCTTTCGTGTCATACCTGGTAGAGGACAAGGTCTCGCATTCTTGTACTTGTAGAGTGCCATATATCTAGGTCTATGCTTGTAACTATTTTTCTGTCTCTGACTATATCTAAATTACCTATGTATCTTTTTCATCTACTTTGATGACTAAATCCTCAGTTTCCCAATGAACCACTCTACTTCCCTCCAGTAGCTCCCTCCACTACTCCCATTAAGTTGATGGATACTTAAACTCCTGGGCTCTTTATGTAGTTTAGAAACATCAACAATTCACAATTTGGTCTCGGGTTAATGAAATAGTCCTTTACTCAGGTGATTCAGTATCTGTATTAGTCAGTGTTTACTAGAGTCAGATGTAGAAGAGTGCAAAATGTCTGTCTGCATGCTGGAGACCCAAAGGATCTGATCGAGGGTATGGAGCCCATGGCAATGTTCTATGCAAGTCCTTATCAGGAGGCTGAAAGATCCCGAGATGGGAGACTGAAGGATCTATACACCAAAAAGACTCAAGTGCCAGTGCTGGAAGCTGAACTGTCTGGGCCAGAAAGTTGAGGGTCTGCACTGGAAGCCAGAAAATGACATCCAAGATGAATTGAAGCTCCCCTGAAGAAAGAAAACAGTCAAAGCTTTTTTTGGAGAAAAATGTCGAAACTCCTCCAAAGAAAAGCAGTTGTGGCGAAGCTCCACCAAGGAAGGTCAGCATGAAATTCCTCCTTCCCATTCTCCTTTTTTTTTTTTTTTTTTTTTTGCAGCACCAGGGATCGAACTCACAACCTCACACTTGCCAGGCAGGCGCTTAGGCTGCTGAGCTAAATCCCCAGCCCCCCATTCTCCTTTTATACAAGTTCCAACAACAATCCTCCTTAAGTGGGTGTTGCAGTCAGGGTTTGCAAGGGAATAGATTTAATACAGGACACATAATTTATAGGATTATTTTATGATCACCCAAAAAGTCAAATGCAGAGGAGCACCAGAGATCTGTCCACGTACTAGAGACCCAAAGAATCCAGATGAGGGCCTCGATCCCATAGCAATGCCCTGAACAAGTCCAGCTGAAGTTGTAAAGCCCATGGTACTCTCTTCCATGAGTCCAGCTGGAGGCCCAGAGCCCATGACATTGTCTCATGCAAGTCTGTATCAAAGACCTGCACTGAGAGAGCTCAAAGGTCAGTGATGGAAGCTAGAAGTCTGCACCAGTGGAATGAAGGATCTGTGTCAGCAGGCTGAGCGAATTTTCACTGGAACCAGAGAGCGATGCTCAAGGTAAGGTCCAGAGGTTCCCCTAAAAGAACAGTAGCCCTCCTCAGTCGCAGCGAGGACCCGAGCTCCTCCGATGATAACAACCAAGTTTATATCAGGAAAGTCAGCATGACAAACTTCTCCAAGAGAATCAACAGCGTACCATCTTCCCCTCTAGTTCTCTTTTTATGCTTTTGGCAACAATCTTCAGGTGCCAGAACCATGCTGACTCAGTTCAGCTGGATGTTTTAAGTTGTCTGTTCCTTAATCCACTACAGTGGGTCTTGCATACACAGAACCACACTGACTCAATTCATCTGGACAATCCTGCTCTAATTGACAATTAATTATCCACAACATTATTTGATAAGGCAAAAGTATATTTTAGAAAATGGTAATGCTCTAGTTACAGTCCTGTTGATTTACTAGATAGATCTGTAGCAGACTCATGTCACAGTTAGATTTATTTTTTTTCTTGGAAAACAGAGGCTAGTCCATTAAAAGTAAGTCGTGGGAATCAATCATAATTTTGAACAAGCTCCTAAATAATTACTTCTTAGAAAATAGTTACTTTGTGTTTGACTTTTTCCCATGTTGACTTAATATATAAGACATCTCTAAAAAGTAGAAAATATTTCTTACATATCCAGAACAAATGTCCTGGATAATAAAATGTGCACATAATTGTGTATGTGGGTTTGAGATAGTTCTTTTCTGGGGAAAAGGTTCTAGATGTGTGTAGTCCAAGGTAGCCTTACCTTTGAACTTATTATGTAGTCCAGGTTGTCCTTGAACTCTTGGTTATCTCCCTGCCTCAGCATTCTGAGTGCCGGAATTACAGGCATACACCACCACATCTATCAAGATACTTTTTATTTTATGCTTCTATGCATGAAAGCAATAATCTACTTCTACTGCTTAGAGTATAGAAGGTTATTTTGTTTTTAACTTTTCAATCTAGCCTCTGTAAATCACCCTGTAGAAAGAAGCAGGAAGTTGATCCTTCCATCTCCACAGGCCCAAACTCCTGCTTTTCTTTCTCTCATCCAGGGGCAATGTCAGTCTGAAGAGATTTTTCTTCCTTTAAATTGTGTATCTGAGGTATTTTATCACAGTGACAGAAAACTGATTCACATAAATTCTTACTAAATACTTTTGTGGAAATTAAAATTTTTCTTCATTCCAGGATCCTATACCTTCTTGCTAATATCAAGAAAGCAACCTGACTTGATTAGCACTTAACTTCCATCTATAGGCATTCAAATTTAAGTATAAGATAAACTTCTTTAATATTTCAAAATGGTTGTGAAAACTTGTTAATACATGATGTTCTCTGGAAGTTCAAACAGGAACAGGAAGCACAGTTACAAAGGACAGCTTTCACTGCAGGTTAAAGAAAGGCTAAAGATTATTGCATTCATTTTGTATTTTAGACGTTACTAATGGCTCCAGATTCTAGGTTTGGGTCTCTGTGATCTTCTGTGAAGTGGAGAGAAGGAGAGGAGAGGGAGGGAGAATCATATATAAGGCAGGCAGGTTACAACAAATGGCATGAGGGACAGCCCTGTGCTCCTGGTCCTACAAGAGCCATGCCTGATCTCCATTCTTACAGAACTCTCTTTTCAGTGTGCACTATTTTTCTGACTTATCACCTTCCCCCAGCTGCACTCATGGAGTAAACAACACATTGGTGTTATAGCGGCAAGCCTATCCAAATCAGATGCCATGTGCACAGTGCTAACTGATGGACAAATCTGATCTCCCGAAAGCCAGCAAGGACTTGTGATGATGCTCCTCTTTTGGAAAAGCTTCTGTAGCTGGCAAGTACATGCCTGGCATTTGAGGTGATAGCACAGAGTGTGACTCTTCTTTAATGAATGTAATGCCAGTGTCTAGTAAGTCCTGATGTGATCATATTCTTTGAAACATGCCATGAGACATTGTAAAGTAGCGCACTCAGTGAGTCATGCTCATTCAGCGTTTCAAGTGAGTCATTGAATAGCTTTTGTACACTAGAAGTTGTGGGAAAATCGAACAAAACAGGCCCAGAACTGTATTTTTCATGAATCAAGTGCTCTTCCTATATCACAGAAAGCCTTCCTTTTCTGGATATTTCCGAAAAAGTGGGATGGGGTATCTAGTATATACAAAATAATGCTATCCTAAAACATGAAGTGGTGCAAGTAATAGATCATCAAATCAATGAACTCGAATGAAAATATTTTATTGAACATAATTCATATCAATACACTTAAGTCTTTTTCTTTTTAGCATTATATGCACGTTACTGGATGTCTGACTATGGGTTTGTAGTAACAAGCTTATCGGTATTGAATGTAGCTGATTGCTTGAGTTCCCAGCATATTGCCTGCCTTCCTTAAATGAATTCTATATGAAGGAATGACTGGGGGCTGGGAGTACACTGCTCATACCTCTCCCTGGATCAGAACACAGGCTTCCCTATGGCCAACTTCTTTACAAGTAGACTCATCCTACCCTTTTCATACCGCAGTTTCATCATGTGACTATGTTTTGTACATTTCCATGCCAAATATTTAAATATGCAAGGACATTTATGTGTTACCTGTTATTCAAAGTACAATAGAAGTAGACAGGAAAGCTAACATGCTCTCCTCAGGGAGTAATTTTAATCAGATAATATTTAGTGCTCAGATAAAATACTTAGTGACATTTGCAAGAAAAATCTCTTTTTGTCAAGGAGATAGATTTTCATTTTCCAGTCCTAACAAGAGAGAATATTTTGATCCCCTGACAGTTTGGAGGTTCATTTTTTTTCCAGTTGGCTGCAGACTGTAGAGGGACGACAGCAGCCAGAGGTCCCCTGGCAAGTGCAGGAGTGGTGTATCACTTCTCCCAATTACAGCTCCTTCCGGATGCCATCAGTATGCACCAGTGGTTTCTCACTGTTTTATTTTTTTTTCTTTTTTAGCCAGAAGCAAATGAATATATTATTCGTCAGCAGCACGACATGGGGCAAATGGGTTGGAGAGTCGTGGGTGATTGGCATTCCACACGTGCATGGGGGTGTGACTCTACTTCAGAACTCATTTCCACTGACACTGACATATGAGACATTCCTTGGAGACTTGTCTATCAAACTGCGGAATACTCTGCAGAAAAATTAGATTACTAATGCTCAGACAGAGAGTGCAATGGCAATTTAGAATAGATCCTTAAGTACCAATTACTCTTGTATTTACAAAGCAAATTAAACCCCAATGAAGGACACTGTTCATACTAGTTACTCAAACTATGTGTGAATGTAGCTCCTCACTAGTCTTTGAAAACTCATGAAAAGATGAAAGCACACACACACACACAAACCCACACACATAAAGTGTACACATTTTTCTTCCTCTTTTAAATTTAATTTCAATAACTCTAAAAGGCTCACTTTATTTAAGTAGCTAGAGGTACTGTTTTACTAATACTGAAATAGGACTTGGTTTGCAAATCCACTGCCTGTATAACTGTTATTCGCATCCAAATAGCCATTATAAATGAGAAATCTGCAGGTGGATTCTCTTTGTCGTAGCAGATGCTGGGACATTGCTCCCTGGCTCATAGTCGGGAAGTGCTGCTGGAGTCTGCATGCCATTCAGTGTTTGCAGAATTTCTGAAGACAACAGATGGGTCAAAACTCCTATGATCAACCCAGGACAGTTATGTGCAGGCTTGCCAATGAAATCTGTTTTTTCAAAATGAAAATATGAATTGGTAAATCATGTAGTGCACAATTGTATATCACAGATGTAATAAAATCTCATAAAAGAACAAGGAGAATGGCTCTGGGGAAATTTTTTCCAAAGAAACCAGGGAAGCACACAGTAGATGCTGGTGTATGGGGGAGGTCAGGTGTTCCCCAGCACCTCACAGAGGGCTTTTCAGAGCACTAGATAATGAAAGAGGCTGGCTGGGATAAGAATTCCCTTCTCGTAATGATGTGACAGTGGTAGGCTCTTTGAAACCCCCAGAGTATGTTCTTGAATGCTAATTGAGCATTTAGATGCCATTTAGTGGAGTATTTATTTGTATTTATTTACAAATGCTTAGTGGCAAATTGTGCCTGATTCTTGTGATCAGTGTAGCAATTTCGGGGGAGTTCTCTGATGTACAACTCCAAAGATTGTGGCCCTTGCAGATTAGTACTGTTTTCTTCATGTCTCCACATTTCGATATCTTCCTATGTAATGCAGCATGCATTTGTTTATCCAGCATTCTGTCATCTAGAAAACTCCATTAACGTTTGCATCTGTTCACGGCTACTATTGGGATTATAGATCTAGTTCATCATCTTGATCCTGAAACAATTCGGGTATCTTTTGAATCAGGTAGGATTTCATTATATCTTGTAAGGGTAGAAGTGAAGGAGCCTCTGGGGTCTTGAGGTGTTACACTGGGTTTGAGAATCACTACAGTGTTTAGCATAAGACAAGTTGGAGGTTGAAAGAAAAGTCATCCTTGTTCAGCCAAGGATATTTTCTCAGTCATACTTCTGCATCCTTTGAATGCATCCATTCCCTGAGTTCTGAGTATGTACCTCTGCCAGGCATCATAGGTACACAGGAAGATTAAACACAGGCTGTCAGCACATACCCCCTCAGTATAGAGTGGGACAGATTCTTACTTTGTAGTTATAAAACACCAATCATGATTCATAGCATGGTTTTGAGTGTAGAGTATGGGTGTGGACTGTCAGAGACTTGAGAAAGAGGAAGGGGTTGAGGTTTGCAGGGTGGAGATTGTGCTTAAACTGACTGTAAAATCTTGAATGGAGTTTGAGCTGGGAAGGAGCAGAGGATGAGCAAACATGAAGGATGTGACTCAGCATGATGTCTGTTGGGAGTAGCACAGAGTTTAGGGTTTCCGAAAGACTATATTTATCTGCTTTCTATTGCTGCAGCAAAATATCTGACACCTATAATTTACAGGAAGAGAAGTTTGTTCATTCTGGCTCACGGTTTCAGTCTATTGTTGGTTAGTTCATTCCAAGGCAGAGACAACATGATAGAAGGGAATGCTAGAGAAAAATTGCTCACCTCACTGCAGTTGGAAAGCAGTGCAGAGAAGACAGGGGTCAGGGGCCAGATCTAGTCCCCAAGGTCATGCCCTGTGACCTGCTTCCTCCAAGTAATTTCCACCCTTCACCTCATAACTCATTCAGGTATGAACTTATCACTGGGTTAATCCATTGATAAATCCAGTGCTCTCCAGAAATCTCTTAATGTAGTCAAAGATTAAATGCAAGAAGGTGCCATACGGTGTTGCATATTTGTGTGGGGTACTCATGGAGGAGGTACATGTACCACATGAAGAAACTGGACTTCATTTTAGCCCACAGAGACTATGATAGTTTTCACCAATGGCTTGTCATAGGTAATGGTCGAATTTTGTTTTAGATTAGAATTTTCTGTAGCTTTTCTTTTTGATTGCAGAATCTCTCTTCTTTCATGTCTTCCAATGCAGTCTTAAGTACCACTCTGCCATAAAAGGTACAAATTTGAGTTATTTGTAGGAAAATGCATGCACCTTGAGACCATAACATTAAGTGAAATAAACTGGACACTTGGCTTACGTATCACATGGTTTCTCTTTTATAAGAAACCTAAAATACAAATAAAGACTAAAATAGAAGATAATAGGAAAAAGCAAGACAGATTTTGTGCATATGGGATTGTAATCAAGTGAAGAAGGGGAAAGAAGACAGAGAAAGGGCATAGGAAAAGGAATTGTGATGTACTGCACACATGGACCAAGTCTCTATGAGGCATGTGATCATGATGTACTACAAATATGTACCAAGAAAAGGAGGGATCCAAGAGATGGAGGGACGGAAAGGTGAGAAGGGGAAGGGGCCACAAAAAGGAATGAAAGTATGTATGTACATGTAATCGTTATTACTATGAACAGATGTTAACAAAAAACACCCACTGCCTGAAGCAGATTGTAGTGGAGCTTTCCTGGTCAAAGTCCTGTGGGCAGACTGCATAGCTCCTCCAGGTCCCTAGTGTTTGAGGTTCTAGGACACTGCCTGGAGACCTGGTACCTTTTGCATATGATTGTTTTACAAAGCCAGGGGACAGGTGCTGAAGACTTGGAGGAGTCTGTTGAGAGTAGAACTTGGAGGGATAGGATGATTTGAGAAATACTTAGAAGGATAAACTGGTAGATGTAGCAGGAAGCTTTATGCAGACATTACCTGTGCTTGATTTCATTGCCTCAGCAACTGAGAAACCAGAGTCCTGCTGCTTGACCCTGGCTGGGTTGGAGACTCACCTTGTGTCATTAGGAAGGAATAAATGGTGTTTTCTCCCAGAGAGAGTAGAGAAACTTCTTAGTGATGCTGAGTTTAGTCCTTCTCAGAGAAGTCAGTGTCTTTTATGTGTGAGCAGGAGAG
>RJWT010010434.1:0-24179 GCA_004365215.1 Cuniculus paca
GGAACAAGTAGCCTAGCTGCACCCCACCTGATTCCTGACCCATTTGGAAATTCAATCCACCCAGCCCCGCCGGCCATTATCGGTCATCTTCCTCAGGGGAGGCACTCCTCCATTCCGGCTGCCTTTGCTTGGCTTCCCTCCTCCTCCGAGGATGGGGCCTTCCCAGCTTTGTTTGCTGTACTCATGTTTTTGGCTTTCCCAGGCTGAAACGTTGAAAAGCATTGCTCATTAATATCCCAGTTTTCCTGCTTTTCAGGGGAAACAACATGATAAACAAGAAACCAACACATATTTATTTTGAAAATATGTTGTTTAATTTGAAAGCAAATGGGCGCTGCAGGTCCGCAGGTCATTTCACCTGCTGTGCCTTGTGATTAGGGAGGCCTTTTCTCTCTGGGTGGTGCTGCCAACTAATGGACTCATGCTCCCTATGTATGTTTATCTTCAGTTAATTAAAACTTTGCCAAATCTTCCTCGCAGCCTTTGCAGACAGCAAGGCCAAGCCTTGGCTTGTGGCGCTGATCTAGGCTGGCAGGAGATGTGGGGGTGGTCATCCTATTAAATATTCATCTAAGAAGGCAATCAGGCCTGTGGGCTTCTACCCCTGAGCTTCTCCCGCTGGGAAGTCACAAATCAATGCCAGAGCTCAATGCCTGTGGCGACTTGCCCTGCCAGGCCTGAATCAGCATCACATGCAATTTTTTGGAACTGTTTGAAGATAAATCTGAACAGAATTCTGAGAGCTCTCTCCTAAAAATTGGGATGAAATACAAACACGTGTATCTTGGAAAGGGACATCAACCGTCACATGAAGGTGCACCTCATAAATGGTGAATGGGTTAATTTGCCAGCATTTATTTTGAAGTTATGGATCAGGTGAAGACGAGCAAATGTAGCCTTTACTTTAGATGTCAGTTTTGAAATTCTGCTTCTGCCAAGGGTTTAAGTTGGCCTCAAAAAGTCTCCACTGCCCTGTCTGCAGAAATACTCCGCCAGTTCACTTTCCTGCTCTCCTTCTTCAGTCACTGTTAATTCTATCCCAGCTGTCCAGTAATTTCAGCAGATACCTTCTGTTGCTAAATTTAGAAGACAGAGAAAGCATTCTATTGTGGGTTGAATTGTGTCCCCAGGAAAGAAACACGAAAGCCCATACCTGTGAATGTAGTCTTGTTTAGAAATAAGATATTTGCAAACATAATTAGTTAAGACAAGTGGGCCTCAGTCCAATGACTGGTGTCCTTACAGGAAGAGATAACAGAGAAACAGGAACAAACAAGAGTCAGCCATGTGAGGAGGGAGGCAGAGACGAATGACACATCTGCCCGCCAAGGAACACCAAGGAATGTCAGCAGCTACCGGAAGCTGGGAAGAGGGGAGGAAGGGTCTTCCCCTGGAGGCTTCAGAAGGAGCGTGACCCTGCTGACACTTTGACTTCAGACTTCCAGTCAATGGAGGATGAAAAGGAAGTGGAAAATGAATTTCTGTTGTTTGAGGGTGCCACGAATGTAGTATATGGCAACAGCAGCCCCAGGAAACTAGTACTGTACTCCTGGCCCTGCTGCTGACTGCCTTAGCCACTTGCATCCTCTGTAGATACACTCAGACATCCTGATCCCTTTCCTTTTCTGGGATATCAAGGAAAATGAAATCTGAATTTTGTCTTACAAAGTAGGGAATAAGGCTAAGAAGAAAATGTCATTACAGCTCAAGAAATAATATGGGCTCAAGTCTTGCCAATGATTTGCAAAACATCTCAGTCTAGCCACGTTCTTGCCAAAGCAGAGGTCAGTGAGCATAAGATCTCTCTTTGAGGAAGGAGGATGTCAGTCTGCCTCAGGGATTGTCACCCTAATTCAGGCTGGCATCATAGATACACAGCGAATAAGACATTGGCACAAATTTGTACTGACCCCGGCATATAGTCTAGAAATGGAATTTTTACATTTCAGACTAATTCTTTGTTTCTCTAAAAATTGAATGTTAGGGTCTGAGGGTGTAGCTCAATAGAAAGGCACTTGAGGTATAGCTCAGTAGAAAGGCACTTAACATATTTGAGGCCCTGGGCTCAATCCCCAGCACTGTAAAAAAAAAAATTAAAATGTTCACTTTTGCTCCTAAATTAATCCCTCCAGAATTAGAAGAAGTTGAATGTCACAAAAAGAAAAAAGAAAGAAAGAGAAAGAAAGAAAGAAAGAAAGAAAGAAAGAAAGAAAGAAAGAAAGAAAGAAGTTAAATTCAATACCACTATCAGCCAACTGGATATACTTGACATCTATAGACCACTCCATCCAACAATAGAATGTACTTTCTTTTTAAGCTCATACTGAACATTCACCAAGAATAGACCCCATTTGAGTCTATAAAATATACCTCAACAAATTTAAAAGAATAAAAATCATTCGCTGTACTCTCTCAGTCCAAATTAAATTGAATCCAAAATCAGTAACAGAAAGATAACTGAAAGACTGGAGAATACTTGGAGATTAAGCCACACATTTCAAAATAACACATGAGTCAGAGAATAAATCTCACAAGAAACTTTAAAATATTTTGAATTAAGTAAAATACAGCTTATTGAAATTTGCAGGATGCAGCAAAAGTGGTACTTAGTGAAAATTTATAACATTGAATGCATATAATAGAAAAGAAATATCTGAAATCAGTAACCTAAGCTTCTACTTAGGAAACTAGAAAAAGAGCAAATTAAATCCAAAGCGGGTAAAAGAAAAGAAATAATACTGGTTCAATGGTGTGCGCCTATAGTCCCAGTTACTCAGGAGGCTGAAGAAGGAGGATCACTTGAGCCTAGGAATTTGAGACCAGCCTGGATAATATAGCAAGACCTTGTAAAGAAGAAAGGAAATAGGGGAGGAAGAAACAAAGAAAACTAGAGAAGAAATCAAAGAAATTATGAACAGAAAACCAGTAGAGGAAAAAACCAACAAAGCTGTTGAACACTAGAAGCTGTTTCTTTGAAAAGATCAATACAACCAATAAACCTCTGGCCAAACTTAAAGGAAAATGGGAATATACAGATATCACAACAGATCCTCCAAAAATTAAAAGAATAATCAAGAAATAATATAGAGCCAGGTATGGTGGCGCACACCTCTAATCCCAGCACTTGGGAGGCTGAGGCAGAAGGATCGCCATGAGTTCAAGGCCAGCCTGGACTACATAGCAAGACTCTGTCTCAAAAAAATATATAATAATAATAATAATGATATAAACAACTGTATGCCTACAAATTTGGTAAGTTAGATGAAATAGATTAATTTCTTAAAAGATAATCTTCTATAACTCATATCAAAAAAAAAATAGGTAAATCTGGATAGGACTATATCTATTAAGGAAATTAAGCCAATAATTAACTTCCTGAAACAGGCTAATGGAAAATATCGCATAATGGTATCAAATAGATGCAGAAAAGCATATGACAAAATCCAATGCCCTTTCTTGATTTTAAAAAAAAATGTAAGCAAAGAAGGAATTGAGGAGAGTTTCTTCAACTTGATAGACAACAGCTCCAAAAAACCTACAACTAACATTGTACTAAATGGTGAAAAACTAAATGTTTTCCCACTAAGATCAGAAACAAGTTAAGGATGTCCTTGCTCTTCACTGTGTTTTAACATTGTACTGGAAATGCTAACTAATGCAATAAGAGAAGAAAATGCAATAAAAGGCATGCACATCAGGAAAGAAAAAAACAAAATTGTCCATATCTGCAGACAACATATTTTTCATGCAGAAAATCTAAAAGCAAACAACAAAACAAAGTTCTCCTGGAACTAATGAGTAATTAATAGGATTAAGGTTAATATATGTCAGTCACTTTCCTATATACAAGAAATGCACAAGTCTGTCACTGTTCTGTATAACAAAAAAGAACAAGTGAAATTTAAAATAACATTAATACCATTGATAGTTTAAAAATTACCATATATTAGTATATGTGCTGCTGAAGCAAGCACAAAATTACCCTATATTAGCACCTCTAAAATGAAATACTTAAGTATACCTAAAACTACATAAGTATAAATTTTATAGCTAGGTAAAGAGAAATAAATGCTTAGGTATGAAACTATGTTCAAAATCTCAAAAGAACAACTATAAAAATGATGAAAGATCAAAAAATAACTAAATAAGTAAAAAGATAATCCATGTTGATGGACAAGAAAACTCGATGTTATCAAGATATCAGTTCTTCCCAGTTTAATCTATGAATTCAATGCAATAGCTGTCAACATAACAAAAAGTTATTTGGTGGATATGGATAAAGTGACTGTAAAGTTATAGGAAAGGCAAAAGATCCAGAATTTCCAGTACAATAATGAAGGAAAAGAATGAAGGCAGAAGACCGATACTACCTGATTTTAAGACTTACTGTAAGATGTACAGTAATTAAAGTAGTGAAATAGTAAAATAATAGACAAAGAGTTTAATGGAATAGAATGGAAAGCCTGTAAGTGGACTCAAACAAATATAATCAATTGATCTTTGAAAATGGAGCAAAAATAATCTCTTCAACAAACTGTGCTAGAACAACTGGACACATTCACAGGGAAAAGAAGAAGAAAAAGAAAAAAACAGATTTATACTCTTCACAAAAATGAATGGAAATACACCATATCCCTACTATAAAACACAAAGTCGTAAAACCCCTAGAAGGTAACTATGTTACTTAGAAGAAACATAGATGCCCTTAGGCATGGTCATGACATTTCAGATACAATCCATGAGAGAAACAATTGGTAAATTGGATTTCACTGAAATTAAAAACTATTGCTCTTTGAAAGACAATACCAAGAAAATGTGAAGATGTGCCCCAGACTGGGAGAAAGTATTTACAAAAGACACATTTGATAAAACACTGTTAACTAAAATATACAAAGAACTCTTAAAATGCAAAAACAAGAAAACAATGTGTCTTGTTTATGTTTCTCTCATTGCCGAGACAAAATACCTGATGCCCAACATGAAGGAAGGAGAGGTTTATCTCTTATAGTTCTTGGAGATTTCAGTCCATATTTAGCTGGTTCCAAGGCAGGGTGGTGTGGCTGAGGGGCAGCCTGGCTCCAAGAGCAAACAGGGCAAAAGAGGGAAAAGCACACCTCCATCCTGACCTTACATTGTATGCCAGTTCCACCCCTGAGTGGGTGCAGCACTCATACCACCAATCCCAGCACTAGACAACAAACCAATCATAAACACTAGATTCAGCTGCTTCCATGACTACATGAGGCTTGGGGGGCCACCTAGACACAAACCATAACATTCCACCCCTGGCCCCCCAAAGACTCATGTACATCTTTTATACAAAAAGCATTTAGTCCATCTCCATGAGTTGCCAAAGTCCTAACAGTTTCAGCATTGCTGAAAAGTCCAAGTACCAAGTCTCCTCTGAGATCTAAGGCAAACTCTTAGCTGCAAACCCCTGTACAAATGAAAACAAAGTTAAACACTTCCAGCATTCAATGGCACAAGATATACATTACCATTCCAAAGGGTACAAATGGGATACAAAGGAATGGGACCAAAGGAAGTCCAAAATCCAGCAGGGCAAACATTAAGTCCTGGAGTTCCACACTCAGCATCTGAAGCAATCTGGCTGCAAGCTCTGAAAGGATTGAGTGACTCCACCCTCACAGCACTTTCAGGGATTTTAGTTCTCAGGGCTTCTGTCATAGGCCCACTCTGTTCAATCCTTGCAGCTTTCCTTAGATGATCCATGCTCCTGGCTTTTTCAAATTTCTGGGCTCTCCACGGCACCTTTGGCTTCACACTCACAGCTGTGCATTCTGCCTTCTCGGGGGCACACTGCCTTGCCTCTCAAGCCCTCTAAAATTGGGGTGGAAGCCTTTTTAACCTCAGAACTTGTGCATTCTCCATGCGCCTAGAACCAGCACCACATGGATGCTGCCAAGGTCTGCTGCCAGCTGGAGCAGTAGCCAGGCTTTCCTCTTTCTTGGCCATAGGGGTCAAGTGCCTGAATTGCTGGGCACTCTGAACCTGATTGTAAGGAACAGATTCTTTATATCACCTCCATTCTCCTCCACTGCCATTCTGGAATGTGGCGCTCTGCAGCTTTCTCCCCCAGGCCAAGTCTCACTTTTGCAGCTTTACGGATGCAAAGGGTGGAGACCTGCTGCTTTCCAGGATGCCCTCAGGCCATCTTTTTTATTTCTCTGTTCCTTCTCAGCAATCAAGGTCTCAGCTCTATCTTTTTAGTCCACAACTTTCTGGTTAAACTCACAACATTTTGAATCATCCTGCTGGGCTCTTTGCTCTTGATTCCCAACATAAATCTGGCTAAAAGCCCCCAACAATAGCTGTGCCACTGCCTCAACATTCAACTACCTTGAAATTTCTTTTGACAGATTAATCAGTCTGCTGCCCTTAATCTCAGTCTCAGGCAAAGTCTCTGAACACAAGCAAAATGCAGACAAACTTTCAGCCAAGCCATAACACACATCATGTGGAGTGCAATAACCAGTGCAGTCTTTCTTCCCAGCAGAAATCTCCCAAGCCTAGTCTAAACCAGCAGGCTGTCTGTCAGCCTTCTGGTCTCCTGAGCTCTGACCAGAATCTCCCATGCAGAACTGCCTAAGATGTTCCAGCTCTATGCATACAGGTGACATCTCTGAACCTTTCCAAACTCTTCCCACAAGCCATTTCCAAAGGCTCTTGAACCACATGGTCAGGTACAGTCTCAGCAATGACCCCACTCCTGGTACCAAATTCTGTCTTGGTTACTTTTTTCTCATTGTTGAGACAAAATACCCAATGCCCAACATGAAGGAAGGAAAGATTTATTTCTTACGGTTCTTGGAGATTTCGGTCCATACTTAGCTGGTTCCAAGGCAGGGTGGCATGACTGAGGAGGAGCCTGGCTCCAAGAATCAAGAGCAAACAGGGCAAAAGAGAAGAAAGCACACCTCCTTCCTGACCTTTCATTGTATGCTGGCTCCACCCCTGGGCAGGTACAGCACTCACACTGCCAATCCCAGCACTAGACAACAAACCAATCACAAACACTAGATTCAGCCATTTCTGTGACTACATGAGACTTGTGGGGCCACCTAGACACAAACCATAACACAGCCCAGTTTGAAAACAGACAAAACATCTGCAGAGACACTTCACCAAAGATGATATATAGGTGGTAATTAAGCATATGAAAAGATGTTAAACAATGACCTTTCATTTTTTGGCAGCACCAATGCTTCATGCATACAAGGCAAGTGCAACAAGGGCACATTTTCATAAACCATTAGGAGACAGCAAACTAAAATGAACATTACATACTTATTAGAATGGCCAAAGTCCAGCTCTGATGACACAAAACAATGGTGATAGGAGCCAAAGGAAACCTTACTCAATACTGGTGGAAATGTAAAATGGTAGAACCATTTTGGTAAACAGTTTGGTAGTTTCTCACAAGACTAAACATACTCCTCCCATATGATTGAGCATTTGCATCCATTAGTATTTACCCAAAGGAAAATTGTGTCCACACAAAAACCTGCACATGAATGTTCATAGCAGCTTCATCATGGTTGCCAAAACTTGCAAACAACCAAAATTTCTTTCAATAGATGAATGGATAGACTGCAATATGTCCAGATAATGGAACATTATTCAGTACTAAAAATAAATGAGCTATCAAGCCTTGAAAAGACATGGAAAAATACAACTGTTTTTTACTAAGTGAAAGAAGGCCATCTGAAAAGACTAGATTTGTAAGATCCTCTGTACAGCAGTCCCCCATTATCTGTGTTTTCCCTGCATGGTTTCAGTTATCTGTGGTCAATCATGAAAATATTACATTGAAATTTTTGGAAGTAATTCATAACTTTTAAAGTGTACACCATTGCAAATAGAGTGATGAAATGTCACACCATGCTGTTCCATCTTGCCTGGGACATGAATCATCTCTGTACACTGTATCCACATTGTATACGCTATCCATCCATTAGTCACCTTGTAACCATCTGAGGTATCAAATCCACTGTAGTATTACATGTATTACTTTGTCTACATTGTTAGTTCACTTCATTTCATCATGTAAACAATGTATCATCTCACATCACCACAAGATGTGTAACTACAGCACAGTAAGATATCGAGAGAGAAAACACACATTCACAAAACTACTATCATGATATATTGTTACAATTGTTCTATTTTATTATTAGTTATTATTAAACTCTTACTGTGCCTAATTTATAAATTAAACTTTATCATAAGTATGTGTGTATACAAAATAATTCTCTCTCTCTCTTGCTCTCTCTCTCTCTCTCTCTCTCTATATATATATATATATATATATATATTTGTATATTCTGGTCTCAGGGATTAAAACATACCCCCTCAGTATGAGCAGAGAAATAAGCCATTCTGGAAAAGCTAAAAACTATGAAGACCATAAAAAGATCCATGGTTGCCAGGGGTTAGGGGGAGAAGAGAATGAATAGGCAAAGTACAGAGGATTTTTAGGGCAATGAAACTATTCTCTATGACATGACAATGGTGGATACATGTCATTATATTTTTGTTAGAACTCACAGACTGTAAAACACCCTAATGTAAACTATGGATAATAAAGATATATCAATGTAGGTTCATCACTCATAACAAACATACTATTCTAAAGTCATATGTACATAGGATGGGAATTGTCTATTAGTGGTGACAAGGAGTATGTTTCTGCTCAAATTTTTTTGTGCTGCAGGGGTTCAAACCCAGTATTCTACATGTAGGGAAACACTTTCTCACTGATTTGCATCCAAGTCTCTTTCCACTTCATTTTGCTGTAACCTAAAACTGCTCTTTAAAAAATCATTTATTAATTGAAAAAGTAAGAGGGCCAACAGCAAAGAGTAAGTTTCCCTGTCTTCCCTGTCACCAGTATTATGGTTTGTGTCTAGGTGGCCCCCCAAGCCTCATGGAGTCATGGAAGTGACTGAATCTAGCATTTGTGATTGGTTTGTTGTCTAGTGCTGGAATTGGCGGTGTGAATGCTGCACCCGCCCAGGGGTAGAGCTGACATATAATGTAAGGTCACAAAAGAGGCAGGTTTTTCCCTCTTTTGTGCAGTTCACTCTTGCTGTTTGGAGCCAGGCTGCCCCTCAGCCATGCCACCCTGCCTTGGAACCAGTTAAGTATGGACAGAAATCAAGAACTGTAAGAAATAAACCTTCCGTTTCCTAATTTTGGGTGTCGGGTATTTTGTCTCAACAACAAGAAAAAAGTAAGCAAGACATGAGGTAATTCAGTTCCTTCATCTGCCCTTTCACCCTTACTCCACTCGCTATGTCCAGCTCCTCTAGTATCCTTCAAACAAACCCTCAGTATTTACAAACGTGACCAGGTTCTTTGTACCACAGTTTCCTTCCCCAGAGAAAAACAATGTTTGAAGTTAGCCTGGGGAAACAACGACTTCCTCAACCCTCTCGAAGCTTCATTTAAACTTTCAGTGCTCAAATACCAAAGGGAACAAACTCTTATGTTCTCCTGAGTACTGGTGAGGTTTCTGCAAAGAGTCTGGGATCTGGAATCTGACACTAAATTCAAATCCTTATCTACAGCAGGTGACTTCATCTCTCTGAACTGTTTCTATGGCTGAATAATGGAGATAATCATGTCTACCTCCAAGGGCTGCTGTAAGGGTAAAACATCTGGTGCATGTGGCATCCTTTTCCCTCCCCTCCTACAGTTTCTTCAGTGCTTCCTCAAGACCACAGAGAAAAGGAAAAGCAAATTTCCAAAATCCACACACTGTTTAATGATCAGCTTTGACCTAATTCTACTTCAAAGCATTTCCCCCTCTCTCTCCTACCTCTCACTACCTCCCACCCAGCTGCCAAGTATAGAGAACACATGAAAACTTGGTCCAAATGGGAACCTGGAACGTGAAAGCCTTTGAGAAAACAGATGTTTATTTGTTCATTTATTATCATGTTTGCTCCTGTCTCATTTGATTACAAGAGCTTGTGGGGACAAAATAATAATCCTTTGCTCTTTAGTCTATACAGGGCTTTTATAACCTTCATTTCACTTTGTAACAACTGTAAAGAGGAGGAAGAAAAAGAAGGAGAAGAGGAAGAAGAAGGAGAAGGAGGAGGAGGAACAGGAGGAAAAAGAGGACAAGGACAAGGAGTAGGAGAAGAAGAAGGAGAAGGACAAGAGGAAGAAGAGGAGGAAGAAGAAGGAGGAAGAAGAAACCAAGGTTCAGAAATCAAATGCTTTCATGAAGAGCCCCCTGGAAGCAATGGGTCTAGAATGCAGCTCTTCTTGCTGATTGTCCTGCCTTTTGCTGTTGCTAGTTGGCTTTTATGTGTAATCACTGCACTGGTGAGGAGGCATTGGCTGTAAGCAACGGAAAATCCAGATCACTCTGGCTCATGTGACCGGGAATCCAGAGGTTAGATGGCTTCAGAATCAGCTGATGTCTTGGCTTTCCCTCCCTCATAATTTGACCCTACTATTTGCCCTTTTATTGGGTGTCCAGCATTTCTTCCTCAACTCCAACTTCGTCTTGTTGCCTTTATTTCCCTTTGGGGGAAGCAGCTTATGGTGTAATGTCTCTTTCTGTGGGGCCTGAAGTACCAGATCATTCTCTCCCTGGCCCAGAGCTGGTGGGCAGAGAGGCCTGACAAGCCGGAGGCTCTCTGAGTCCCAGGCGAGAGACAGAAGGGCAAGCTGCAGCACAACAGTGCACAGCCCCAAGTTTCTCTGGGGTCACCCTGCCTGTGGCTCTACTGGGACCCAGAAAAATACACCCCGAAGGGAAGGCCTTAAAGGCAAGTTTTGCTCTGACCTAACCCTGCCCTCCTGCCTCTTACACTGCATTCTTCTCTGTGGCAAGCCCCTGAGCCAGTCAAAAAAACCTAAAAATATTACTGTAACCTCTCCCCACTTTCTGTGAAAAGCTGACCATAAAGAAATTCTCTGAGACAGATGGTGGTGCACATATGTAATCTCAGCACTTGGGAGGCTGATGCAAGAAGATTTAATGTGATCCTTCCAACGCAGGCAACATTAGCAAAGATTGACAAATTACATAAAACTACAAAGCTTCTATACAGAAAAGGAATCCACAGAGTAGACAGACAACTGAAGAACGGGAGAAAATATTTTTCAAACTGTTCACCCAACAAAGTATTAATTTCCAGAATACATAAGGAACTCAAAAAAATTAGCAAAACAAAAACAAAAATAAACAATCCAATTCAAAATGAGTAAATAGACATTTCTCTAAAGAGGATACACAAATGGGCAATAAAGTATATGAAAAAATGCTGTGCATAATTAATCATCAGGTCAGTGCAAATCAAACCCATAATAAGTTGCCAACCTCATCCCAGTTGGAATGACCATTACTAAAAAGATAAAAAATAACAAATGCAGATGAAAATGTGAGGAAAGGGGAACTTTCATACACTGTCAATGGGAATATAAAAGAGCACAACCAATACAGAAAACAGTATGAAGATTCTTCAAAAAGCTACAACTACCATCTGACCCAGCACTCCCACTACTGGGTATTTACCCCAAGGAATTGAAAACAGTATGGCAAGAGAGGCTGCACTCACTTGTTTATTGCAGCACTATTCACAATAACCATGAGGCTGGGTGTGGTGGCACACCCAGTGTGTAATTCCAGCACTCAGGAGCCTGAGGCAGGATGATTGTCACAAATTCAAGACCAGCTTGGGACTACACAGTGAAACCCGGTCTGGGGGGAAAAAACAAACAATAGCCATGAGGCAGAATCAGTTTATGTGTCCATTGACAGACTAGTTAAAGAAAATGTGGTACACCCACACACCTTCACAATGGAATATTATTCAGCCATTAAAAGGGGGAAATTCTTTCAACTGATAAATGAATAAATGAAATGTAGTATAGCCAAACATTGGAATATTGTTTAGTCAAAAAAGGAGTGAAACACTGATACATGCTAGAACATGGATGAACTTCAAAAACATTAGGCTACATCAAGAAGGTCAGACATAAAAAGTCATATATGATTCCATTTACATGAAATATTGAGAACAAGCAAGCCCACTGAGATAGAAAGTAGACGAGACGAGATGTTGCCAAGGGTTTGGCAAGGAGGGGAAGCGACTACTCTTGGACATGGAGTTTCTGTAAAAGGGGTAATGAAAATGTTCTAAAATCGTGATGTTGAAGCCAGGTGTGGTGGTGTACTCTTGTAATCTCAGCACTCAGGAGGCTGAAGCAGGAAGATCATTGCAAGTTCAAAAACAGCCTGGGCTACAAAGTGAGACCAAGGCCAGCCTGAACTGCATAGCAAGACCCTGTCTCAAAAAAAAAAAAAAAATTGAGATGTTGAGATTTCACAGCTCTATAAATATAGTGTATACTAAAAGCCATATATTTTAACAGGGTGAATTTTATGGTAAATGAATTATGTCTCAATAAAGCTATTATTTAACCTAATTAAGATGCCTTCCAGCACCGAGAGTTAAAGGGAGAGTAGCAACAAAGGTGATGGGGTGGACAGAGCTTCTGGGGCTCCAGCAGACTTGGTTCTAAGCCCGGGTGCACTTCTGGCCAGCCTGAAACGTCACCCTGTTGGTCTTCAGTTTCTGAGGACCATCTTCATCATTTTTGTCACATCATTGTGCCAACAGAATGCTTCTTTACCTGGTCGTCTCCTTCCATTAAGTCACTTTTTTTGTTTACCCTTGCATCCTTCCAAACAAAAATACTCAAAGAATCATGGATTTGCTGTGCTGGTTTTATTTTCTCAAAACACAGTGCTAGGTGATAAAATTTCAAATGTCCATCCATCCCCAGGCTGCCAGTTTTATTTCTGTTTGGGAACCTGGGCTGGTGGAGCTGCAAACTTGTTCTATTAACTAGTTCACAGGGTAGCAGACAAGTGTCCTCCCTTTGTCCCTCCCTTGATTCACCAAAGGCCTCGTCCTATGGCCTGACCTCCTCTCTTGTGGTACGGATTCCATCTAGTAGGAGAGGGGCGCTGCCACAAGGCCGACCCCGTTCAGTGGTGCTCCTGGGAGGCTGGGGAGGAGCAGCTTGTCTGAGAAACATTAATTAATCTATTAGGTAGGTGAGGACAAAACAGATCTTTTGACAACCCCACTGCCCTTTTAACTCTAACAGGCCATGAAGTGGGACACTGGGTGGACAGACTTGCAGTCTTTATCAATCAGGACATGCACAGAGTTGCCACCTTTGTCTGTGGTTGGCGTCAGCACTGAGGAATGGGACACACAAAGATGGCTTCTAAGATGAAGATTATATCCACTGGATTTCTAGCATTTCCATATGTCAGTAATTAGCAGTAACAGTCTCTGTTACGTTACTTATTTCATCACACACTGCATTAGGTAGGGTCCTCTAGAGAAAAAGAATCTTACAAGGTCAAAGGTGGGAGAGTCTGCAACAGCTCCCTGCATGCTGAAGAACCACAGTTTCCAGCAGCTGCTCGGTGCAAGAAGCTGGAAGCCACAGAGCAAGCGGTATCGAGGATGGGGTGCCAGTCCAAGACTGAAGGCTTGGAAGCTCCCTGGAAAGTTGCTGATGCGAGTCCACACTGAAAAGCAGAAAAAAGCTGGAGTCTGATGTCCTGCAGTGGTGGCAGGAGCAAAAAGTGCACCAGCTCAAGCAGAATGGAACTTTTCAAGTGCAGACTGGCTGCCTCCTTCTTCCGCTTTCATTCCATCCTGGCTCCAAGCCTGTTGGGTGGTGCTACTCACAAGCAGGGCTGCTCTTCTCTCAGTAAGCTGGCCCAGGTACTAATAGTCTTTGAACACTCCACAGACACACTCAGAAGTGTGCTTTACTAAAGTGCTGGGCTTTGCTTAATCCAGTCACATTGACAATCACAATTAACAGTAACATACACCTCCCACTTGTTATTAGCTCACAGTCTCTATTCCTTATGAGTTAGGAACCACATCGTTCTTAATCGCTATGTCTGCTGTACTGTGTTAGGCAGTGTTTGGCACACAGCAGACCCTGAATAAGTCTCAGCTGAATTCACTAATAGTTCTTGCCTCGTGGATCATGATGCTCAGAGGGCGTGTGGTTGGGAGGTGAAGGGGGTAGGTCTAAGACTGGTCCACAGACAAGGCAGGATTTACCAATGTCTCCAGGTGCCTGTGCACTGGGCAGGGACTGGGGAGTCTTTCTGACATATGTGCTCTATCCTCTGCATAGAGGCAGCTGCTGCTGTCACCTGAGCCTGTTGGTGGAGGTGGTTTCTATCGGTCCAGCTAGGCAAGCAGAGCAGAACAGAGTGGTGATGCATTACTCCATTCAAAAAATAGTTGTTGACAGCCAGCGCCCTGCAAAGCCCCATGCCAGGCACCATAGAAGAGACAAATGGAACTCAGGTCTGTGCTGAGCCCCATGCAGGGCTCTTCAGCACACACATTCGCCAGCCCGGGCCTGCCAAGTCCTTGTGCAGTGTTGCTTCCACAATAGCACTGGCTTCCAAAACTGATGCCGCGGCTGCCAGGTTCAGGAGAAGCCTTCTAACTGTGCCAAGAGGCTGCACAGAGTTTTTAGCGGAGATTTCCGCCCGCAGGAGCCTGCAGAGCTCCATGTGCTCAGGGGCACTGGAAACAAGTCCCATCTTTACCTCAGAAAGCTTACAGTGTCGACTGTGCCAACAGCCCAGGCACAATGGAGGGGCTAGAACGGACCTCCTCTCACAAACACAGACCAGACAGGGGGCAGGGTCTGCATCTGAGAAGCTGAAAGCAGAGGAGCCACCAACAGAAAGAAAGAGGACAGCATGCACAGCGGCCCTGAAGCACTCAAGAGTTTGGAGATTGATTCACAGAGGACTTTCTGGATGGTTCCAGTCATGGGAATGAGGCACTTGTCCCTAACACAGCAAGCCCCAAACTCCTTCTGCAGCATCCACATTTCTTTAGACCATCAATAACACGGGCAAGAAGAGCTGTTTGCTTTTTGCTTCTTAGTTTCAGCAACCTTTCCCTGTTAGATTTCCATTTTCTTGCTACCTGAGCACCAGAGCTGTGGGGACACAACTGCCCAACTTGTCTTAGCATGTGCAGGTGTCCAGGCAGATCAAGGACAGACAACCAGGCTAAACAGCTTTCATGGGGCTGAAGGAGAAAGAGATTTTGTGGATCCTAAAGAGATGATGATAACAGCAAGTGCACAGCAGAGTTTCCCAGCCTGGGCATTATTGACATTTTGGGCTGGGTGATTCTTTACTCTACAGGGTTGACTTGTGCACCGAAGGTTTTTAATGGCATCCCTGGTCACTACTTCATAGTGAGCAGCTCTCCAATTGTAGCAACCAAAAATGTCTACAGACATTTCCTGTATTTCAATGGGAATGGGGGGAGGGGTGGTGTAAAAATCACCCCCTGATAAGTTCTATTGGGGTACAGACTTTGAGCTTGCTTCCACCATTCCCTGGCTTTGTGAACACAGGCATGTTAACTGACCTACAACTTAGTTTCTTTATGTGTACAATGGGACTAACACTACTACATCCTAGGATTAAGAAATGAGCTAGTTTGTGTCTTGGTTACTTTTTTCTCTTTGTTGAGACAAAATACTTGATGCCCAAAATGGAGGAAGGAAAGGTTTATTTAGCTTACATTTTTTGGAGGTTTCAGTCCATACTCAGCTGGCTCCAAGGCAGGATGGCATGGCTGAGGGGCAGCCATACATGGCGGCCGCAAGCAACCAGAGTGAAAAGGGCGAAAAAGGGAAAAGCACACCTCCTTCCCTCCCTTATAGTGTATGCAGGTGCAGTACTCAAACGGCCAGTCCCAGCACTAGACAACGAACCAATCACAAATGCTAGACTCAGCCACCCTAGAAAGGCCCACCTCCCATGACTGTATGAGGCTTTGCGGGGGGACATTTAAACAAACTACAACAGTTTTTGTAAAGAATAGCTTCTAGCATATCATAACCACTCAATAAATACAGTGATTGTTCTTATGACAAAAATTCAAGTGCAGATAAAGTAAATTATCAAAAAGTTTGATCCATAGGGCTGAAGGTGAAACTCACCAGTGGTAGAGTGTTGGCTTATCATGCACTAGGCCCGAGGTTTGATTTCCAGCTCTGTCCAAAAAAAGAAAAGATGACTCCTCCAGAAATACTCATTGTAGTACAGAAAAAAGAAATTAAATTCATTTATTTTCTGCCTTGGTTATTTCAAGAAAACTATTTGAGATAGCTAAAAATAAAAGCACACATACTTCTGGGCAATTTAAAATTGGATCAAAGATTAATATTTATTAAAACTGGAGGAAAAACAGAACAAAAGGAAGTTAATTCTATCAATAAATCAAAATTAGATTGTGTTTCACTTTAGCAACAAATAGAATCCAGAGTTTCTTAGTTATTGCGAAAGAAAAACACAGGCAAGAGAACTCACTTCTTGGGCCTCCAAGAGAGAAACCTTTGGTCAAGAGAGTCCTAACACGAGGTCCCTGAGCAACAGAATGGATAAGGTGTCAACAGCAGGTTCAGGAGGTGATGTTACCACCAGCAGCAAGACTTTACCTAAGCACCACAACTTTGCAGCTCTGTTCTAGCAAGAATGTGCTTTATGCTCTAGGGAGGTAGCAGGGTACTTGCTGAGCATGTGTGAGGCCCTGAGTTCAACCCTCAGCACTTCAGAAAAAAAAAAAAAAAGAATGCGCCAGCTGGGCATGGTGGTGCACACCTGTACTCTGAGCACTCTAGGAGGCTGAGGCAGGAAGATCACAAGTTCAAATCCAGCCTGGGCAACTTAGTAAAGCCCTGTCTCAAAATAAAAAATAAGAAAAAGGCTAAGGATGTAGCTCAGTGCAAAGGTCTGTGCTCACCCTTAGCACCACAAAAAATAATAAAATAAATTAAATTAAATTAAATTAAATTGCCCTCAAGAGCACACACATCAAAGTTTGAGTTCCTGAAAACACTAGCCCTTCTGGGAGCAAGTTGGGGCTGGCAGAAGTGGATCCTTTCCCCTGCCTGCCCAGTTGACTGTAGGCCCCACTCATCCAAAGCTGACTTGCAGGGTGGGTCCAAGGTGCACACTGCCAGCTCCCTAAACCATCCCGATGGCCTGGCTCTGGCTGCAGCCCCTCAGTGAAGGGAGCCCAGTGGGGGTCGGCACTTGGGAACTTCTGGTGCCAACTCCTACCCTATTTGTCCCTCTGTTCTGATGGCCTTTGGAGAGGAGTGAGGAGAGGAAAAGGCCCACTCTGAGCATATGGATTCAAAGAAGTGACCAGAGTGCCCCAGGGCAAAGGCAAAAGATGTGGCGAAAGCAGCATCTTGCTCTCTTAACTTTACTGCCACCTGCTTCCACCTCTATAAAATGGAGGGGATATAGATCCCATGAGGAGCTTTTCCATGAAGTGCTTCAGAGCAATACCACTAAACAGTAACTCTTATTATTGTTAGTTTTGGCCTCCACACTCTCTCACGTATGTCTTACACTTAAGGATCACATCCCCTTGTGGACATGTTCAAAAAAGATGGCTGAACCCTTTAGGTCCTGCATGCCCTTCAGCCTAGACCCAGCAGGAGCACCAAGCATTAACTGGTGACACGTCAGAGGATATAAGCATGGCATACTGAATCCAGCTTGGCCACTAACTGTCGTCCTTGCAGTGGGACCTTGGGTAAGGCCTTGCTCTTTTTCTGACTCTCAGTTTACTTACCTATAAAATGAAGCAGTGGATCAAAACAACTCCTCAAAGCCTTATAATATCAGACTTTGAGCTATACCACAAAGCAATAATGATAAAAATAGCATGGTACTGAAACAAAAACAGATACATAGATTAATGGAACTGAATTGAGGATACAGAAGCTTCCCCAAACACATTCAGCTAATTGATTTTTTTTTGGCTAACTGATCTTTGACAAAGGGGCCAAAAAGCATACATTGGAGGAAAAGTAGCTTATTCAATAAATGATGCTGGGAAAACTGGTTATCTGGTTGCAGAAGATTGAAACTGGACCCATATCTCTCACTGTATAGTAATTTAAAATAAAAATGAATCAAAGATCTAAGCATTAACACAGAACCTTAAACTTATTGGAAGATAAAATAGGTAAAACAAGGGCCAGGGATCTAGCTCAGCAGCCTAAGTGCCTGCCTGGCAAGCACAAGGTCGTGAGTTCAATCCCCAGTGCCACAAAAAAAAAAAAAACTAAAATAGGTAAAACACTTGAAGACATAGTTACAGGAAAGAACTTTCTAAACAAATTGTACAAATAACAGCAAGAATCAACAAATTCGATTATATCAGACTAAAGAACTTCTGTGCAGCAAAAGACCCAAAAAGTAGAGTGAATTGATAACCCATAGAATGGGGAAAAATATGTTTGCCAGCTACTACTCAGAGGACCAATGTCTAGAATATATATAGAAATCAAAGCAATATGGCCACCTAAAATTAAAGACTCAGTCAAAAAGTAGGGAAGTGAAATGAACAGATACTTCACAGAGGAAGAAATACAAATGGCCCACAAATACATGAAAAAATGTTAAACGTCTCTGGCCATTAAAAAGGTATAAATTAAAACAACACTAAGATTCCATCCTACTCCAGAAAGAAGAGCAATCATCAGGAAATCAAGTAGTTACAAATGCTGGTGAGACTGTGGTGAAAAAGGAACCCTTCTACATTGTTGTTAGAAATGTAAACTAGAACAACCATTATGGAAATCAGCATGAACACTTCTCAAAAAACTAAAATTAGAAATTTCGTGTGACCCAAGTATCCTATTCTAGGTATTTCCCCCAAAGAGCTTAAGGTATCATACTACAGCAATACATGCAAACGGTGTTTATAGCAGCACAATTCATAATAACTAAATCCTGAAAGTGGTGTGTATACCCATCAACAAACACAGAAATTGTGGTATCCATATACAACGGAATACTACTTAACCATAAAGAAGGACAAAATTTGACACATTTGTGGGAAAATGGATGCACCTAGAAAATATAATGTTGAGTGAAATAAATCAGACACAAAAATTAAAGTATCATATGATATCTCTCATATGAGTAAGGCAAAGTCCAAACTAAGAGAAAAATAAATGAAGGATAGATCAGATGGGTCTCTTGTAGAAGGGAGTGAGTCCATGGGACCAAAAGGGAGGGGTGAGGAGGAAGAGATGGGGAAATAGAATGAAGATATGCCAAGTACAAGGTCCTAATAACCTCGATGAATGTGGAAATTATATGCCATAAACATGAATTAAGATTAACAACATCAATAAGAATGAAAAGGCAAGAGGAGAATTAGAGGAGGGAGGAGGAGCGAAGGGAATTTTTAAAAAGTAGCTGTATTATGCACCAACTCCCTAAGATGATTGTAAAATGCATGTACTGCAAACATGTACTAATAAAATAAATTTTTTAAAAAACCTCCTAAATTTGACCATAACTTAGAATCACTTTATGACATTATAAAATACAAATCCTCAGGTTCTGGCAAGCAAATATAATTTTCTGGACTAAAATTTGAAATTTATTGAACTCCTCAGAGGGTTTTGATGTTCAGTCAGGAGGCGCTGGTGGTGGTACATGCGTGCATGCGTTTGTATGTGCGTACCTCTGTGTGTGTGTGTGTGTATGTTCAGTGCTGGGGATTGAATTCAAGGCCTTGTGAATGCTAAGTACCATTCAACCTCTGAGCCCTGTTCAATCAGGCTTGAAAGCCACTGCCTAGATAAGTACTAAGGCTTCCTTCAGTATTCAGATTCCTAAGATAAATTAATCATGTGCTCATCGAGCAGAAGGCAGCTCTGAGCAGTGGTGTGCCTTAGCAGTCTAGGGCAGATGGCCACCTGCTGCAAAAGATTCCTGCTACTGGCCTGGTAACTCTTTCAGGGTTTAATCACCCCTGGCAGTGGCTAAATACACTTTCTAATAAATGTTCCATCCCAGCAATTTTCCTCCCACTCAGCCAGCTTTGTTCTTAGCACTGTGGAGGACAGCTGGTCGCTACCCTGTCAGTACCCCCCTTCAGGGGCTCGAGAGCTGCTTGAAGTCAGACTACCCTAACTTCACTACCAGTGAAACATCCCTTGACTTTGGCCCCTTCCACTGTGACTGTCCTAGATGAGGCTGTTAATACATTTGTTTGGATCATACAACAGCTTCCTAACTAGTCTTCTGACCTTCAGTCTCTCCTCCTTGCTTTTGTATTCACGATATCAACATTTATTTCCTAATCCCAATCCTGACTGCATCACTTGTGCCCACAAATCCTTCCTGTCTCCCAGGTAAACCAACCATTCGGCCCGTCATTCAAAGCCTTTCAGAGCCTGAACCAACCTACACTGTCACTCTTGAAGCTTGTTACATTTCTCTTGCTTAACTCTCTCAAGCCAAGAACCACTGGGTTGGTCAATTGCATTGAATGTCTTTATAGGTTTCCTAAACTTCAATAACCATAGAACTCCCCCACCCCATAACTGCCTAATTTTCATTACAAAACACCTGTAACATCTCCTGGATACGAAGTGATTCATGGAACTCAGTTTTGAAAACATTCTTTACGTCCTTCCATCTGGTTGTCAGTGGCTGGACTCTCTCTTCTAGGATCTTCACAGGTCTTAAACTCCAACTCAGAATAAGCACTAACATTGTCTGTCTCGATCTCAATCTGACTGTTTTCGCATGAATACGAACACACTGCTCTGGAAATATGAAAGCAGAACACTCCTCAGTCATCGCTCTCGTTTTTTCTTTACTCCCTTTCTGAGCTGGTAGCATGTTTTCTCCAAGAGTTGAAACGCTCAATGCCTATCATGACTTAATTAAATAAGCATAATTGACCAGTCAACCATCTTTGTTTTCCTAACTTCCAAATAAGCAGCGTCCTCACTAGCAATGCAAGCGAGTAAAATACCTACCTCCCCTTGGATACTCCCTAATCCTGCACCTGTGACAGGCATTGTTGGTGATCAGAGAACTTGCCCCTAAGCCCCGGATGTGATGATGTAGACTCAAAATCCTTCTCCACACAATTCCTGCAGCAGCCTTTGTCACTCAATCAGACTTGGCATGCAACTGAGACAGTCCTACTTACTGTCAATGACCCGGTCGATTAAATAGCTAATGTGTTTACTAGGAAAGTTCTGAGAGTTTCAATTTCAACTGGCTTAACAGAACCTAAAACTAGGGTAGTCTCTAGTTACATTCTATCTACCGAAGAATCTGGGATGTGTGCCAGGATCTATAGGAAGTCAAATTTGGCTTAAGAATTGGAATAAGACAGGCAAGGTCAGAAACCTACCAGGAACCATCTTGGAGCATTGTTTACTGCCATACAAGTCCAGGGAGCAAGGTCATCTTTAGTCGTAAAGAAAAGTACGTGGGCTGGGGATTTAGCTCAGTGGCCTAAGTGCCTGCCTGGCAAGCACAAGGTCATGAGTTCGGTCCCTGGTGCCCCCAAAAAAAAGTACGTGCCAGGCTACAAAACAAATGACAAACAACCTAAGGAAGAATAAATCTCCAGGGCTAGCAGCACCTGGAGATGCCTTCAATGTCCTGGAGCAATAGCAAGCTTTTCAAGTTAGCTGGAGCCAATGGAACCATGCGCAATGGAAAGACTGATATATTTGGTCAGATAATAGGCAGCTCCAGTTTCTTCTCTCTCCTCTTTCCCCCTCTTAGAGCTGATCACATTTCCTTGGTGATTTCATGCTTAATCGGTAGATCTTAGGGGACACATGTGTATTTATATTGCCTATATAAACTATTATATATAATTAATGTTATCCTCTGGAAGGTATCTTCCTACCTGCCTGCCACAAGCATTTACTAAACACCTACTATGTGCTAGGTGGTAAGCACAATGATAGAGGAGAAAGTGCTCGAGCTCTGTCTGGAGCTATATATGAAGTAAAGATGTCACTACTGCCATCAGCAAAAAATGCATTTTAAATTGCTTCCTGTCCTCATTAGACCTCGAGAAAGCTATAAATGAGTAGAAAAGCCTGGCAGCTAAACTAATGGAATTCCACAAAATCACAAAGAGCTCCATAGGGTAAATACAACCCATTTCTCAATCCAGGATTTTATAGAGACCAGCTGTACCTTCTGGCTTCTACTTACTGCCAGGCATTGTAAAAGTTTTCTCTATATTAACTAAATCAAAACAATACTTAACTTAAACACTATTATTCCAAATATCGTGTTAACATTCAAAATATGAGAATAGAGGCAGAAAGAGGTTAAATGACTTATGCAAGGCCACACAGCTAGGAAGTGTGGAGCTTCGATGTGCACCTATGTAGTCTCATTTCAGAATACTAATCCTCCTGAAATGGTACAAACTGAAAAAAACTAAAGAGAGTGCTGATTCACGAATTAGAATGGACCAGAAAGGGGATGGAACTCAGTGGTAAAGTGTTTGCCTAGCATAAATGAGGCACCAGGTTAGACTCCCTGGCACCCCCCCAAAAAGGAAAAAAAGGAAAAAAATTTAAAATGGGGTGGGAAAGGTAATATAAGATGGAACTTAACCTCTACCTGCAAGACATTAGTAAAGACAGAAGGGCTTTGCTAGAGGAGGCGGAGTGCCTACCTGCCCCCACGCTTTTAATGAAGGCTTCGTAAAGCTCCCCTCATCCCCTAGCGCCCCCAGCAGACTGGTGCCCCCATGCCTGACCCAGAGAACATCTTCATGCTCCCGAGTGCCAGGCATTGAGACTGTGAAGGCTGGGATCTAAACTATCTCCCCAAAGGCTCCTTATGTTGACGGCTTGGTTGCTGATGGGCTTTTGGGAAATGACTGGCTTGTTAGGGCTCTAACTTCATCCCTCAGTGGATTAATCCACCAATGAGATAATTTGATGGTGTTACTGGGTGGGGGTGATGGAAACAGGAGGTGGGGGCTAGTGGAAGGGAACTGATCATGCGGGCATGGCCCTGGCGACTGTATCTGGTCCTCTGCTCCTTCGAGGCTCTTTCCTTCTTCCTTGGCTTCCTGGCTGCTGTGTTTGAGCAGCTTTCCTCCCCCGTGCCCTGCTGCTATAATGTTCTGCAGCAGACTGAAACCTCTGACACCTTAAGTCAAAATAACTCTTTCCTTCTTTTTCTCAGCTGTTTGGTCACAGCCACAAAAGGCTAACACAGAAGCACATTCGCACAGGTCCCTTTATGTACTTACACACTGTATTTCCAACTGGAAAACTATGTGATGTAACTAATACTTAGTGCAGCAATGTTGCTGGTATTAGGAATCCAAAACCCTAACTTCTAGCATGGACTCTATCACCTACTGTGCCTTGATTCAATTTTTTATCTGTATGTATTTATATTCATTTTCTAAATCACTTTGGGCACCTCCTCTGTGGCAAGCCCCCAAACCACTAAGTTGAGTTTCATAGTTGCCCCAAGTGGCTATTTACCAGTAGTGATAGACAGGGAACGAGATCTATCACATGCACTGATGCCTTCAAAGTGCACCAGGGTTGAGGGAGGGCCCCAACCTGTCCCTCCCCCTCTGACAGACAAGCAGCAAATGCAATCACACAGCAAAATGTGCTTTGTAAATAACAGAAACTAAGAATGGGGGTTGAGGGGGTAGGAGAGGGAAATGAGAGAGGGAGAATTGAGGAAGGAGGAAGGAAAGGGGCAAGGGAGAAAGGAGGGGAGGCAGTGAGAGGATTTCAACCTGGGAGTAGTCTGTCTTGGAGAGCTTAGGCAGGCAGCACTCAAGCCTTTGAGATCGTCAGGGGCTGGGACCCTGAGTGAGACCTCTGGACACAAGGTGACAAAGCTCTGGGCTTTCTCTCACAAGAGGCTCAGCTCGATCCAACTAGCCAGCCTTCCTGGTAAGCCGTGCAGATTGTGCAGGACCCAGGAAGACAAGGAAAAGCCAGAAACTCCCGAGAATCAGCCATGCTGGGACCGGGAGGAGCTGATCAAGGATCCAACTAGCCAGCCTTTCTGATAAGCTGCGCAGACCGTGTGGGACCCAGGAAGAGAAAAAAGTCAGTGTCTCCTGTAAGCCTACCAGCATGCAGACTGAGGGTCACCAAACCCTCTCACCCCATAAGCCACCAGCTGGTGTGGAGGTCAACCTGAGCTAACAGCAATTGAGGTACAAAAAGCACCTGAAGGATTGTATTGTTAGGTTGAATTTACAGGCATGGGGCTGACAGTCTGA
>RJWT010010435.1:7617-24276 GCA_004365215.1 Cuniculus paca
TGTCATTTTAGGGACTTTTTATAGAGTAGACGGGTCCAAGGTGGGGAAGAATGGGAATTCCTAAGGTGGGCATAAGGTGGGACAGAACTATGGTTAACCAATAAGGTTAATTGCTCAGGTAAAATTGATTAAGTCCGGGACAAATGGGGATATGAGTCACGTAGCCAGCGAGCATGTTTAAGGAACAGTGACTCTTCCCCTAGGGGGTCCAGACAGGTGATTCCTAGCTTCCTTAGGGAGTTAGAGACCTATTTAGAATACTAGTCCTCAGGAAGTGGGTGCATTTGTTTGATCTGTTGTCCCAGGACCGGCCCACAGCAGGAGGTGTTTTTCTCCTTTAGAGTTGCAGGGTATCTAGGTTTTTGCATTGGCTCCATGGAGGACCTGGCCCTGTCTGACTGCCTATAATAATTCTAACTATCTCAGTTTCCTGTAACATTGTCACTCTAGTTTTATAATCAGAGTGATGCTGATTCCAGAAATGAGTTTGGAAACCGCTCTTCTCTTTCAATTTAATTGAAGAGTTTGAAGGGTATTAGTGTTATAATATTTTTAAATGTCTTATAGAATTCAGTAGTGAATCCATCAGGTCCTGGGTTATACTTACTTAATAGGGTTTTTTTTTCTCCCTCATCATTACTGGATTGTTCAGAAGTTTTACATCATCTTGGTTTACTTTTGGTAGTTGATATGAGCCTAGGAATCTTTCTATTCCTTCAATTTTTTCCAATTTGTTGCAGTACATTTTTTCACAATAATTAGTAACTATATCCTGGATTTTGACAGTGTCCTTTGTGTTTTAAACTTTTTTACTTTTAGTTACATTGATGTGCTTTTTTTTCTCTCTCTCTCTCTTTCCTTTTGGTTAATTTGGCTAAGGGCTAATCTATTTTGTGTATTTTTCCAAAAAAACAGTTTTTGATGTGTTGATTTTTTTCTATTGATTTTTTTGCCTCGATTTTATTAATTTCTGCTTCAGTCTTCATAATTTTCCTCCTTAAAATTGGTTTGAGTTTAAAATGTTGTTGCTTTTCAAATATCTTGACTTTCATCTTTACATTACTTACCTGAGTTTATTCTGTTTTTCTAGTAAAAGTATTGATTACAACGAACTTTCCTCTTACAGTTGCATTCATTGTGTCCCACAAATTCTGGTGTATTGTACAGGGATTGTCATTTGATCTCTAAAATTGTTTCTTCTTTGATTTTTTTCTGTGACCCACTGGATGTTCTGGTGAGTTAAATTTCCAGATGCTTTTTAAGTTTTCTGTGGATTTTCTGTGATTGATTTTTAGTTTCATTGCACAAAGGTCTGATAGTAAATGTTGATTCTTTTTTAGACTTTGGAAGGCTTTGTGGATTACTGGTATATTTTGGAGTAAACTCAATGTGCTTCTGAGGAGAACAAGTATTCTACTGTAGTGGTGTGAAACACCTTGAAGATATCTATTAAGTCTATTTCCTCAAAGGTGTGGTTCATCTCAGATATTTATTTTTCATTTAAGAGAAAAAAGACAGAGAAAAAAACCAAAACAAACAAACAAACAACAACAACAAACCCAAAACAATAACACCATAGGTTTTCAAAACAAGATGATGGGAATTTAACAATGGTTGTAATATTGTATATTGTTACATTCAAAAAGGTTGCTTAGATTGATTTTGTCTTTAGTTGATCTGTCTCTTTTTGAAAATGCAACACTGGGGTTGCCACTATGATTGTGTTGTGATTTAGTTGATCTTTTATGTCTAGCAGTATTTGTTTCATGAGGCTAGATTTGCCTGTTTTTGATGCATATATATTGTAAATGTTATATCTTCCTGGAAGATTTCTCCCTTAACTACTGTGTAGTGACCTTCTTTATCTCTTCTGATCAATTTTAGTTTAACATTTTCTTTGTGTGAGAGTAACATTGATATCCCTATAGATTTGGGGGCCCTGGCACATAAAATGATATTTTCCAACCTTTTGTATTTAGTTTGTTGATATTATTATGGAGTAGACAAGTTTCTTGATTGCAATAGACTGTTGGGTTCTGTTTTTTGATCCAGTCTGACAATGTGTGTCTTTTAATCACACTTTTAACACTGAGAATTATTACTGAAAGTTATGTATTTATTCCTAACTTTGCATTCTTTTTCTGTTGATGATGCCTTGGTTTTTTTTTGTCTTGTTTTGTTTTTTTTGCTGTTGCTGTTGTTGTTGTTTTTGTTTTTTTCTATTCACCTTGCTTGAGGCATTCATTCCACCTATACTTTTGGCTTTGTTGGCTTCATCATCTCTGTCTAGGATATCCTTGGGCATTTTCTGGAGCGCCTTCATATATCTCTTGTTATACTTCATAGAATGACTTTATAACTCTATGGATCTGAAAGAAGGTTTTGTCAGATATGTTAATCTGAGTGGGAAGTAGTTTGATTTGGATACTTGAAATACTTAACTCCACACTTGAATTGCCTGGTCTTCACATTTGTGTTGAGAAGTCTGCTGTAATCCTAATGGGGTTACCATTATATGTGACTTTTGATTTTCTCTGACAATTTTTAAGACTCTAGTTGTTGTTGTTGTTGTACATCTGAAATTTTAACTAAAATGTGTCATGGGGAGCTTCTCCTTTTATAATAGTTGGTTGGTGTTCTGTAAGCCTTACTTACTTATATGTTGAACTCTTTCTCCAAATTGGAAAGTTTTCAATTTCAAGTTCTGTAAACAAATTATTTATTCTTCATGTGCTGGCTTCTACTTTCTCTCTAACTCCAATTAGCCTTAGGTTGTTCTTCTTAGTGTCATCTCACAACTATTGAATGAATTTTTCTCATTCTCTCATTTTTTTAAGGACTCTGAATAACTTGTCATAATTTGCCTTTTTGTTCTTGACATCAGAAAGCCTATCAACATTGGTGATTTTTCCAATGTATCAATTCTATACAAATTTTTTCATATCCAGTATTTCTTTCTGATAACTTTTCATGGAATCTATGTTTGGCAAATTTGTTGTTCATGTTTTGAACCATTTTGGTCAGCTGTTCCTTTTTTATTTCTTTGTTTTTCCCTTACCCACATTGGTCATTTTGTATGATAATTTCATGAACTTTTGGGTCATGTTCTCTTTGAACTGACCACCTATCTTTACTTTTTACTTAATCATTTTGAAGAGCTCCACTTCCTCTCCTCTCCATTGGTACACTCTAGACCCACCTTAGGAGATTTGGGAGAACTTGGGGACCTTTTATTGCCTTGTTATGGTTTTATGTTGAAGGTTTGGATCAGGTACTGTGAGAACAGATTGTAATTAATATGAAGAAACTTTCAGTTAGATTCTTCCTTCCAGCAATATATTCACGACTTTATTTGTCCAGAGATATTGTTAACCCCTTCTGCTATTTAATTTAAATGGTTAGGAACCTGTCACTGTGCTGTGAGGTGAGACTTGCTATTGGTCATAATATCCTCAATATATCTGAACAGATATATTACATTACATTTAGTTAAGCCCTGCATTTATACATTTATCCTTTATCAGTAACCTTTACAGCCTACTATTTTGTTATTAGCAGTTAATCTGAAATATGAAAGGAAAAGAGAGAATAGATGTAGGCATGGGAGAAAGAGGAATGAAAATCAGTAAGACAAATGATAGGAAGAATTATAAGTAAAAAAATTACACTAGGGTTCAGGTTATGTTAGAGGTTCTTTACAGTTGGAGTGAAGGGTTAATGATAAGGTTTTTAAGAAGATATTTGAAGAGGTTGGGGTGGGATATAGCAGGGAAATGTGATTAGGAATTATATAAAGCTGTGAGGTTGTCAGAATCTATTGACTTTTTTATTTGTGTGTGTGTGTGTGTGTGTGTGTGTGTGTGTTTACAAGTCAGGTAGAGAAGAGGCAAGGGAAGTCAAGAGGCTTGGAAAGATAAGGAAGAGCAAAAAAATAGAATAGATAGGACAGACGGTTAATACAAGACAAGATAGTAATGTCTGAGAGAGCAGAATATAGATTAAAAACTAACTTGAAAGGCAGAATTTAAAACTTGAGAGAAACAAGTAAAAAGAAAATTGTGTTGCTACAAATTCTGGAATTTAGGAAAAGGATTAGGGATGTGAGAAGAGAAAGAAAGTAGACAAAAACTGAATCAAAGCAAAAGGAAAAAAGAAAAAGAAGAAGGAGGAGGAAGAAGAGGAGGAGGAGGAAGAGGAGAAAAAAGAAGAAGAAATCAAACGTACCCAGCAGGGACTCATATCCAGTGCTCCAAGAAGACAAGGTACACGCAATTCCTTTGTGACTGCCCTGCCATCAGCTGCAGTGTCCCCACAGTTCCCTTCTTCTCTTAGTTGCAAAATCTGGTCTCGGGCAGCCACATAAGGTTTTCCTGGGCAAGGCAGGGTGGACCCACCTGGCAGGCAGACACACCCATGCAACCTGGGCTGACTCCTGGTGGCACCAGTAGCTTGTTTATCCTTTTTCTGGTCAGAGCCTGGAGAGCAGGGCTTCCTTTGCACACAGTGATCATGGTGATCACAGGAATACAGTTCTCCCTGATTTTAGAGGGGGCACAATGGGGAGAAGGGCTAGTATAAGTAACGTCTGTCCCAGGGGACTGGTTTTCTGCAGTGCTTGTTTGGTCCCTCAAGTTACTTGCAATTCTTTCCTGATGGTTACCTCTCAGTGAAATAGGAATGGGGCCATATGAACCAGCCTTGGCAACACAACTTCCCTTTTTCAACTATCCAAATGTTCCATTTGAACTACATATATCATCTTTTTACTAATTCTCCCTCTTAGGGTGTAAGCTCCTGCCCCTTTCAGAATACCTTCATTATAAGTGAATCTTCCTTCAGCATCTCCGATACAACTCCACTCCCATCAGGCATGTTGAATTTCCCACTATAGTCTTTTACTCTGTATCAGACCAAGACACGTATTTCATGAAGGTATTATTCCATTGGCTTGTGTCCCACAGTGAAAACTGCATAGAAAAGAGCCACAGTGAACATACAGGTGACATACAATATGAGTGAGAAATTAAAAACTTTTATGTGTTAAGATTTAAAGATCTTGGGCTGTTTGTCAAGCTAGCATGGAATTACCTATTCTACCTAATATATAAATACACATACATTTTAACAAATATTTATGAAAAATATATTTCAGTACTTGTATTGTTCAGGCATTGATCTAGATATACGATTGAACTCATGTTTATGCTGCCTATGAAATGCAAATGTAGCCACATAACATGGTTCAAACTCCTTCCAAATCATCCTTGAGAATAGACGTATTAATACTCATATTTAGAAACAGTAAGTTATTGTTCAAAATCCACACTCTCAATTTTCTTACTCAGTTAGAAAAGAATTGAGGAGTCAAAGATGATTGATATGCCAATAAAAGATGGAACCCTCAAAAGGACTTATAACTTTAAAGGCCATCAGAAATAAGCAGAATCTTTGATATGCTGGTCTTAAAGTTTATTACTGAGGTAAAGCATCTAACAATCTCACTAGGTCCTTGACTCACTTCTGATTCTCCTCCTATACTGAGTCACATCTGGTAAAATTATAGTTTCCTTACAGTAAAGTCAATTTGAGAAGTTGTTAAAAATAGTGAAATTTAAAGAATGTTTGTTCAACTTGTAAAACTGATTGTGGTGGATACCACTGTGACCTTTACCAAACCCTCCTGTAGGAGGCAATCCTCTCCCCTATATCCCTCAAGTGGTACCCTGAGAACAACTCACAGATGCCCCTTCTCCAGAACGACGCTCTTCTTCAAAGAGGAGTAGTCCTTGCATCAGAGTCGAACTGCTACCTCCCATACTGTAGTGGGGCAGGACCAGAAATTGTCAAATGGTTTTAAAATCACCCCAGCCCATTACCTCAAAAAAGAACAATTCTTGTTCCAAGGCTTCCCCAAACGCGAAATGAAGCTGACCGGAAGAGAAAAGTTACACTCCTGACAGTTTCTCTGGCACTATCCATGTAATTTGCATCTTCCTAAGAACATGTGCCTAATAACTAAATTGAATAGGAAAATCTCCCCAACTTCTTCTGGAGAAACTGACCTAAAATTCCTCCCCTAACTGTAAGGCAAATATCTTTTTCTCTTCGATTACCTTTACATGTATGATTTTCATTTGGGGAAGTTTATTTAGTGAGGAATAATGTCTGACTCATACTGCATACTTAAATTACATTTTCTTTCTTTAGGACATAAGTGTATAACTTAGATATGTGATTAGAGTTACACTTTTCTATTAGTTTTATTCTTTTATTTATTATTTATTATTTATCTATTATTTTTTGTGGTAATGGGAATTAAACCTAGGGCTTCCTGCATGCTAGGCAAGGTATCTGCCTCTGAGCTGCACCTAGCCTCTGACAATTAGCTTTATGATGAACTGAATCCCATTATTCAGACATTAGAGCAGATATTATCCACATATAAGTTATATTAATATTTGTAATTTTATAATGAATTTCATTCTTTAGCATTGCTACTTGTTGATTGGGATAAGAACTCCTTGATGATAAAGAGTATTTATATCTCTTTTTCAGAATCTAACACAATGCATTTCATAATAGATGTTAAAAATATCAAATCATGAAGGAAAAAATAGAAGAAGAAAACAAACAAAGAAAATGGAAGGCTGATTTATGAGAATTCTGATGACAGCATATGGTATGTTTGAGGTTATATTTAAAAAAAAATTAGTCTAGTTGAACTGCAAATGGATTAAAGCTTTGAAATACAACCTTGAATGATGACAAGGTCCTCCATAAAAGCAGGTGGTATATCAGCATTTCTATTGACAACTGAACACAACCGTACATAGTATTTAGAACTTGAATTGAGGAATATAGTGAATATATATAATACAGCAACGTTTATTGAATACATAATGATATTTTTGAATATATGAAACATTGTGAGTCTACCAACCCAGTCTAAATGTCTTAGTTACTTTTCTCTCATTGCTGAGACAAAATACCCAATGATCAAAGTTTAAGGGAGGAAAAGTTTATTTAGCTCTAAGTTTGTAGAGATAGTCCATAATTGGTTGGCTCCAAGGCAGGGTGGCACATGGAAGAAGGACAACAGTTCATGGTAATGGAAAACAGCAAAAGCAATGAAAGCAAAAACAGGAGGAACAAGCCTCTTCCCCTTTTATCTTATCCAGACTGCTCGGATTAAGGTGATGCCAATCCAATCAGTGTATTCATCCAGCAATCACTCAGCCTTAATCTCAGCACCCTGAATCCCATCATTGTGCTATGAATCACTCACACACTCTAGATTCAGCTGCCTCCCAAAAGCCCTATCCCCTTGACTGAATGATGCTTTGGATAGACACCTAGACACAAACTGTAACACTAAGGTTTGTCAATTTTACTTTATGGCTACTGATTGCATTTAATTTTTGGAATTTAGCAGTTTTGTTTTGGAACCTAGCAGTTCTCCATTGGATAATTTAGACATACTATTGGACTGGAGGCCCAGGACTCTGAGGACACATTTACTAGTCAGTTTTCCATCACTGTAACAAAATACCTAAAATAAATGTCCTAAAGGAGGAAAAGAATCTCAGATCCATAATCATTTAGCCACATACTTCAGATCTTTGACATTATGATGAGTCATGGTAGTAGAATATGGTGGAGGAACCCAATTTACCTCATGGTGGCCATAAACAAAACAAAACAAAACAAAACAAAGCAAAACAAAACAAAACAAAACAAGGGTAAGTAGGCACCAGGCTCCCAAGGGCATACCTTCAATGACCTAAATTCCTTTCTTAAGCCTCCACCTCCTAAATATTCATCACTTACCAACAGTGCCACAGACTGGCTACCAAGTATTTAGGATATGGACCTTTGGGGGATTTTAAGATCCAATTTATGTAATTTTCTACCTCTGACTCTCAAATATTCATGTCCATATCACAATGCAAATACATTTAGTCCATCTCCAAGAGTCTCCATAGTCTTAAGAATTCCAACATTAGTCAAAAATTCCAATTCAAAGTCTTCTCTGACTGAGATTCTGAACTGTGAGGCTCTGGAAAAAAATTTAAAAAGAAAGAAATTGCACACTACTGAGATGGAATGCACAGAGCAAACATTCTCACTCTAAAAATGGCAAATGGGAAAATAGCAAGGAATGACTGAATCAGGAAAAGTGTAAAATCCAGCAGCACAAACATTAAGTATTGTGCCTCAATTTTATGTCTGTGTCACGTGATAGTGTGATATGAATTCCAAAGGACTGAGCAACCTTACCCCTGTAGTCTTTATGATTGCATCTCACATACCATCATTTCTATGTTGCTTCCTGAAACTGTTCCTCAGTAGAGTAATATCAATGAATGCTTCTCATTTCTTTTCACTCTAGTACCCTCTCTCTCTCTCTGTCTCTGTCTCTCTCTCTCTCACACACATACACACACACACACAACTGATCCTTCCAAAGTGTTATTCTCGATCTCAAATTTTTAGCTTTAAAAATCAGATTTGTCAGCAGAAGGAAGAGGGCATGCACCACTAGGGAAGTCTCAGATTAAACAATTTATAGTGCCTGCATGAAACTAAACTGCAAACTTCCATGTACAATATGAAATGTAATTGCCATAAAATTGCCATTTGGCCCATTCTGGTTTACTAAAATTCTCAAAACCTAAACAATTATAATTGTCCTAAAACTCAATTCATCACATATGCTTCCAAAACAGCCTTTTAAAAACAATTTTATTTCCTTCAATGTGCAAAAACTTTTCAATAAGACAAGATCCCAATTGTTGATTCTTTCAAGTACTTACCATGAAATTTGATTTTTGTTCATGAATTCTCACCCTACCCCTGTGTCCTTGAGATTTCTACCTACTTTGTCTTCCAGTAGGTTTAGTGTTTCTGTCTTAATATTTAAATCTTTGAGGATGGGGATTTAGCCCAGTGGTTCAAGTGCTTTGCCTGGTAAAAAGTTAAAAAAAATTTAGATCTTTGCTCTATTTTGACGTTAGTTTAGTGCATGATGATGGGCCTGGGTCTAGTTTGTCTTTGGCATGTAGGAAACCAGTTTTTCCAACACCACTTATTAAAGAGGCTGTCTTAATAAAGAAAATAACTTATTAAATAATAATTTATTAAAGTTATTTTCAATGAGTTTTCTATATTCTATCTTTAACAAAGAAGTCACTTTGATTAAAGTATATACTAAAATACATTTGTGTACTTATGGTATTAAGTGCTAAAAATAAATGGGTGCGTTTATGATATTTAAACATTTAAAAATGTATACTCTTGAACTTCGTTCTCCATAAAGCTTCAATATATAATGTGTACAGAGGAACACAGTGTTTCAACTTTAACCCTAGAAAACATTTAAACCCTGTTTATTCAGCCCAACCTCTGAACCCATTTTTATCTCTGCCAAAATGTAATCATGTGAAAACATTTAATAAATAAATTGAGGCAAATAATGGAATGAAAGATGGGAATTTCTCTGAAATGGAAATTTTTTACGTAACTATCATAAGAAAGTAACTATCCAATTGAGAAAGCGCTAAAAGCTCTTTTGAGATTTATCTATCCATTGCATGTCATGTTCACCTGGGATTCCATATTCCTGTATTTCCAAGTTTTAAGTCTTAGGGCTTTGTTGATTATTTTAGCCATAGGAAAGTTCAAGTAACTATGTTCACAATAGGCTAAAAATTTGAACAAAATTATCCTTGTTCTTAAAATATGAATAATTGATTGCCCCTAAATCTAAGTATTATATTCTTGTACAAATTCTAAATTTTTCTCTAATATGGATATATAATAATCTTGATAACCAACATTAAGATAATATTTTGGGATACCATTCAAAAAGTAGCATGTGTAGATAAAAAACATACATATATCAATTATTTAAGTCTCATGTCAATCCTGTTAGAATTCATAGGCAACATTTACAGTGTTACTTGAAAAATACTCAATAAGCAATGTGAGAAAATTACTTACAAGCATGAAAGTGTAATATATACTACTCATATAGTTGTTAGAGAAATGTAAAGAGATTGAAATCTAAAATTAAATTTTGCCAAAGTTTTAATATGACTTTCCACTGATTTCATTTCAGGTGGAACACTCTAGAAAAATATAGTAATGTAATATAATTTGCTAATATGAAAGTGGGTAAATATTTTTTCAGTTAAGTTTCAAAATAGAGAAAATTAGAATATTTTTATTAAAATATTAACATTCTTATACAATAAGTAAAATTTATGAAACATGTCTGTTAATATATTTTCCATCTTACTAAATGTTAAAGAACAGGTAGCATAAAAGCTATAAAATTCCTATTTTATTTATGTTAAAAATTATTCCTATTTGACTTTAAACAAAGAATAGAACATAAGGGAAATGAATACATAAATTAAGAAAACTTAATACTTTATGTTATGGTTGATACACTATATCAACTTGAGAAGTTTAGAAATTTAACTAAGAGACTCAGCAGGGAGCCAGCATCCTTACTTTGTAAATATTCTGTGCAAGAGGAGGGCACACAGGTGGTGTGAATGCTTCACCAGCCCTGGGGTAGGGGATGGCTGCTTACAATATAAGGGAAGAGAAGAGGCTTGTTCTCCCCGCTTTTGCTCTGACTGCTTTTGCTGGCTGCTGCCTTGAATTGTTACCCTGGTGCCACGCCAACCTGCCTTGGAGTCAGCTGATTATGGACTGAAACCTCCACAAACAGTGAACTAAACAAACCTTTCCTTCCTTCATTTTGGGTATCAGGTATTTTGCCCCAGCAATGAGAGAAAACTAACCAAGACACTTGATTAATATTTTATACTTAAAGAAACAAATTGTATTATCATCTATAGAGTACTTTATATTTAGTTAATAAACAACTTAATTCAATTTTATACCTTTTGGACCAAACTGGAGAAAAATTCTAAGTCATTAAATAGTGTTGGAAGGCAATTATATAGCCACACAGTCTGAAATCATAGTTTCATTCAATGAAAAGTTAGAAACAATATTTTCTATAAAACACAAGTTGTTTATTATTATATGTACCATCACCACAAATGTATATGTTCTATTGGTTTCAGTGTATAAGAAATTTATTAAAGTTATGAGATAACCAAAATGTTCTTCTTTGAAAAAGTATCGACAGAGCAATAAACTGGTTGTTACTTATATTGAAATGATGTGTGGAGTCAGTATGGAGTATATGGTCACTGTTCAAATGTACTCTGAATTGAGGAAGAAAAAAAGGTCATGAGAATGTGGAGAAAGTCTGACTACACACAGAAAACAAGAAACCAACCCTAAGAAACTGTCTTTGGGAGAGAACACTTGGTACATGGTAAATGTTCCAAAAATTTTCATGTAAAGTTGTAAAGAATAGAAGGAGGAAGCCAAAAGGATGGGCAGATGAGGTGGATGAAGTCAGTCTAACACTTTTTTAGGCAGTCATGCAATCCATCAACAATCTACTTTTCTATTAACAAATTTGCTCCACCTTGGATTCTTATAACTTCCACTTAATTTATGAAACTTACACATGAGCTCATTGAGGATATTTTTCCCAAATCCCCAGAATTTTTCATCATGATATAAAATGTTGATTTTACTTAATTACTCTGGTTCTTCTTGACTCAGAATTTCTCTCATGCTAATGTTTTCCCAGAACTTGACATTGCATTGTTCCATGTATATACAGGTCAATAGGTAAACAGGCAATGAAACATAATGAATAATTTGAAAAATTATTCAACTAAATGCATTCTTTATTCTCAAACAAATGCCAAAATCAATTTCTTGTTAAGATGGAATGACAAGTACAAGATATTTGGTTTGATTTACATTGCTTATCCATAGAAAATTATTCAATAGATATCTGTGGAAAAAGTCACTTGAAAATATAAAAGTTTTGATGTCAGCTTTGTATTAGGAAAACAGATTGTTTTTTTCAAATCCATGATTAAAATAAATAAATTGTACTTCTGGTTGCCAGTTTCAATATATGAAGACAGTAGAAGTCACCATTCCCATCTTCAAAATAAAAAAAAAGATAAAATATACAAACAAAAAAATGTAAACATAAAAAATAAAAATACAACTCCTCTAAGAACCATCAAAGAACTGAAATAATAGAACAAACTGTTCCAAAAATGAGAAGACAAGGAATATGCTATAAATTACCTTTTACCGTTAACAGGAGCTGAAGAACAGAAGCCTGCCTGAGGATCCAAGTACTGATAGGGAAATTTAAATAGTGACTAATTAATTTTGATAGTCTCTATCACAATTGGGATAATCACACTAGTGTGAGCTAGCACTACAGACTGAGTCACATTTCCCTAGAGTCCATATTTTGAATATCTAACACCTGTTATGGTTAAAATCTAAAATAGTCCCCCAAATTCTCATGTATTTGGAAAGTATTTGGTTCATTACGGTGCCATACTTACCTGATGAGGTCTTGTTCAAGACAGGTCCCTACGCACGTGTTTTGGAAGGGTGTATTTTTCCCTGACTCTGTCTCTGCTTCAGGATCTCATAGATTGAGCAACTTTCTTCCACCATGCCCTTCTAACATGCTGTTTGTTCCTTAGAGAAAGCTGATCAAGGATTAAACTTACTATAATCTGTGATCCAACTAAATCTCCCCTTTAATATATGGCTGTTCAGTATTAAGTTTCAGTTACTATAAAGCTGATTGATCCACTAAACTTAGATATATGCCCTCCAGGACATAATTAAATTAGATGAAGTCACAATGGATTGATGTCATAAGAGTTTCAGAAACCAGAATTCTTTCTCTCTGCCTTCAGCCATGCACAAAAAACAGGGCATGTGAGCTCTCAGTGGAATACCATTGGCCTCCAGGCAGGAAGAAAGCCACATCCAGAATCCAAAATATCATACGTTTTTTATTTTAAAGAGAAAAAAGGTAAAACTAACAATGAAACAGAGTTTCAAAACGAGTTAGTAGAACAGTTACAATAATTAATACATTGCGTACTGTCTTTGTGGTCGTTATTCAGAGTACAAGATACAGTCATGATATCCTGTCCAAACAATATTAGCACAAGCCTTTCTTTTCAATAAACTAAGAGAAACTAGCTGTCTAACTATTTTAAATATCTTGTACATACACATATTTTCCCCTTCCTTCTCTCTTTCTCCCATCACAGTTTGTTTTCTTTTGAACAGTTTCTTCCCAGTTCACAGTATCTTTTGTACATTTTGGATCTTATTTACTCATTCAGTTTCTCATACTACTGAAACAATATGATGTTTACACATGTAGTTCTGATTTATTTCACTTGTGAGTAAAGTCTTGAGTTGTATCCATTTACCTATAAAAGCCTCCAGTTTATCCTTCTTAATGGCTGGGTAGTACTCCATTATATTAAAAAACACATTTTTTTACTCATTCCTCAGCTGATGGGCACTTGAGTTGGCTATCATCAAGAAATCAACCGATATCAAATGCTGGCGGGGCTGTGGGGAAACAGAAGCCATTCTCCATTGTTGATGAGAGTGTAGACTGGTGTGACCACTGTGGAAATCAATGTGCCAATTCCTTAAAAAGCTAAGATTAGAGGTCTTATTCAATCCAGTTATTCCCCTTCTGGGTATGTTCCCAGAAGAATTAAAAACATCATACGACAGCAATATATATGCACACATGTTTATAGCAGCACAATTTGTAATAGCTAAATCTTGACTATCATACTGTTCCTGGGCTTCTTAGTCTTTACAACTATGAGAAAATACATTTGTTTTTGCTTAAACCATTTGTATCTCATTGTCACAACTGAAGAAGACTAATAATACTAGCTTGAAAAATAAAATATTCAGGGAGCCTGTGTCTAAGGTATAGGGGCATACCTCATGAGTTCGGCTTTTATTGTGAAGTCTACCAGGTTTTCAGGTTGAATATAAGAGAAACTTTGTTTCTTTCAGGGGGAGGGTTAAAGTGAGTATTTTGACTTACAACAAGAATTTACTTTTCTCATTCATAAAACTTTCAAAGCACAGTATTTAGCAGAACTTAACCAAATTATTCAATTTCTCTATCACATTTGATATAGAAAACTGAGACATAACCCGGGAATTATAAAAATGCCTAACCTTCCTATCATATCAAAGGGCTCCTGTGTAATAACAGGGGATTGCAACCGGAATATCTGCACATCTCAGATCCTAAGAAGTCTCCAGGAGAAGCCAAAGGCAGCAAAAGAGTCCCAAACAAGTGTACTTAAATAAATGTTATTGTCTGGCACCACAACACTCAATAGTAAGTACTAAACAGTAAATACAGCTTAACTTCCAAACAGAGAACAAAAGATATCGCATTTGCTTCATTTATTTTGACTGACATATAATTCTCAGGTTGCAATGCAAAATTAAAAGGCTTACAAAATAGAAGAAGAAACACAAAAAACAAGCCTCAGATTCAGACACAGATAAGACAAAGATTATGTGAAAATCAAACAGGTAATTTAATGACTTTGAATTAAGTGGTAAGGATTCCAATTGACAAAAATGAATAATAAGCAAGACGGATGATGTAAGAAGAAATGGAAACTCTAAGAATCAACATTAAAAGTTAGAAATCAAAAACTTGAGTGTAGAAATGAAAATGACCTTAGTAACACATGAGTGTATTAGATATACCCAAGGAAGAATCAGTGAGCTTTGAAGATTAAGTCATGAGAAATTTTCCAAATTGAAAAGTAAAAAGAGAAAGGTTGTTTTGAAAATCAGAATATCTAAGAACTAGGGGAAATTTACAAAGGTTACACATGTAGCAAGAGTCTCAAAGGGAGGAAAAAAAGAAAAAAATTTGAAGAAATATTTGATTTAATTTAAAATGAAATCACTCTGGATTAGAATGGGCTCCTAATAAATCTGACTGGTATCTCTATAAAAAGAAGAAATTTAGCCTGGGATTTAGCTCGGTAGCTTACGTGCCTGCCTGGCAAGCATGAGGTCATGAATTCAATCTCTGGTACCAAAAGAAAAAAAAAAAAGAAGTTTAGCTACAAAACGAGATAAATATAAATGGAGTATGCCATGAGAAAATTGGAATTATTCTATTACAAGTCAAAAAACAAAGAAGACTACAGGTAAACTAGCAAAATCTAGGATAGAAGCATGGAGCGGATTTTCTCTCATGGTTCTCAGAAGGAAACAACCCTGCCAGTGCGTTGGTTTTGGAATGTTTTGCCAGAAAGAAGACAACAGACTTCTTTTGGCTAAGACACTTTGCCTGTGGTAATTAGCTGTTTCAGCCTTAGCAAACTAATATAGAAACTATATTTTCTGATCAATTTTTCTGTATGCATAAAACTCTTCTAAAAACAAAATCAATTAATTGCAAATAAACTAATAAGCAAAACAATAACTCATATTTACTGCACAGATTATCAAAATACATAGGCATAGGAACAGAGCATTTTTACTGGAGTAGAGAAATGAAATCTCTTTTTTATAGAGTTCAATGCATGGTTCAATAAATGTAATGCTTTATTAAGTTTCATTGCATAATTGTTTTAACATTGTGTTATTTCAATTTTTTGCACAGGTATCACGGCATCTAGAAAATTCCATGAACTCTGGTTAATATGCCTGGGTCTCATGTTAGATTTTCATTCTAAATTTTTATTTGACCTCCAGAAAATCACTTATAAATTCCTTAATGTCTTTATCTACCAAATAAAGAGATTCAAAATAAATGATCTTTAAAAACCTATATTGCTAGAGTTCTGTGAATCAGCGATATCATGACTAGAAATTTACTGTTCAGATTAACAAAAAAAATGATATTTTTCTTCTCAGTAAACTCAGCTTGAAGATTTTAAAGTACCACAATAAAGTAAGTAGTCATTGTGAATATACATCTTTTCATTTCCTATATCATACATCTATGCACATAGTTCAGCTATTCTGAGAATCAGACACCAAGGTGTAGTTAGATGTCCAAGAAATATATCAGGACCAGATGTAGGCAAAGAAGCCACTCAGACACTGGAAAGAAGAGGACAGAAAAAAACGTGGGCAAAGGAGCTGTGGTGCAGCTCTGGAAAAGCCTGGGCCAGCCCAGTGGAAGCCATGAAACCACAAAAGTCTGTTCAAGGACTCATAAATACGGCAGGTACAGGGCATTTCTGTTCTTGGCTGGGCTGTCACTAGGGAACAGTGCTGCAGAACATGACCTGGAACAGGCAGGTGTAAGAATGGTAGCAGCTGATGAACTCAGCCGAGCACATGACCTTCTAGCCTCAGAAACCGGAAGGGAAATGGGAGCAGAGAACATCACAACTGCAAATGCAAATACCAACAGAACTGACGTAGTAAAGTTGCTTTTGGTAAGTTTACATTTTCATGCATGAAAAACCACCTTGCTATTTAATTGAACAGACATTTTTATTCTCATTCATTCATTTTTTGATATTCCACCATTTGGTAAAAAGCATCTGTTTGCTAAGCACTGAAAATACAATGTCACTGAAAACTTTGCTCTCAAGATCTCAGTTTTAGAAAATCTCATAGCATTATAAATATGCAATGAATGTGTATTAGTCTATTTTCTTTCATAAATACCCAGCAATTTTAAAGAAGGAGATGCTTAATTTGACTCAGTTTCAGGAGACT
>RJWT010010436.1:0-24184 GCA_004365215.1 Cuniculus paca
CTCCCCACTTCCACCATCTCCTCCTTTTCCTTCTCTTCCTCCTTCTGTGCCTGTGGCCACCCCCCAGAAGGTGTTATGACTCTCAGACTCTCAAGGACTCACTCTCAGGACCCCCGGGTCCTCCCTGAGACACAAGTGGCCCAGCCTTTCCTGCTTGTTTACTTGCTGTGGCCCCTTCTCCATCCCCTTTCCCGTTCCTTTTCTGTAGCTCTGCCCATTCCCCTTCTTGGTGTTTCCACTATTGCCTCTGGGTCTCCCCCATGCCCTTGTCCCCCAGGCTGTGCACAGCTGTGGTGGCAGCATGTAGGGTGTGTTTCTCTCTGTCCCCATGGTCAGCCTCCCACCCTGCAGTAAGTCCAGACCATGTGGACTGGGGCCTAGGATAAAGGGAACAGTCTGAGGGTGCTTCCACTGGGCCCTACTCCAGGCTAGTGGCTTGGACATCTGTGCGGGTAGAGGCCTGTGTGAAGCCAACAGGTTCCTGGGCCTTGAGCCCCCAGCCCTGGCCCAGCCCCTAGACATACAAGCCAGGAGATGTCCTGGTTGCTCACTGTTCTCCTTTTGTCCCACCCTTCCTTGTGCCCTGGCCAGCCCTGCTGCAGAGGCTGCAGGACAGGCACCTGGGGCTCTGAGGCCCCCCTGGGCAGGTGCCAGCAGCCAACACTCGGCCGCAGTGTGGGAAGGCAGGGCGGGGACTCCGGGCCTTGCCGCTGTCTGCGTGAGGTGTTGACGAGAGCGGGAGACTGCTCGGCTCCAACAGACTGAACTCTGTCTTTACTGTCTTTCAGATGGCAGCAGTGACAATGGGCTTTGGAGATCCTCTCTCACCTTTGCAATCGGTCAATAGAAATGCTCACTTCTTCCGGGGCTCATGTCCTTAGTCAGGGCTAGAGGGGGGCAGTGCAGCCCACTGCTGGGGACCTTGCTCCCCTGGCTGGCCCTGCCCGCCAGCTCTGGACGAGCGCAGCAGAGCTTCAGGCATGGCGGGGCCAGTGGTGTGGGCACCCACCCCGGGACCGCCCGCCCCTGGGGAGGCCTCCACCTGCTCTGAGGGCCCGCCTTAAAACTAACGGCCAGGTAACTGCGGAGGGCAGCCGTGGCAGCCAGCCAGGGAGGGCAGCTGCCAATGCCAGGCTCGTCTGCACCCTTGCCACCCTGCATAGGGTGTGCACCTGCGGGCCGCCTGCTCTGTCAGTCTCCAGGCTGCCTGGGCTCTTGGGTTGGGGTCAGCCACTGAGGAGAGGGGTCCTAACTTGTGGCCCCATCAGACCCTGGAGGGAGGATGGATGGGTGGGGTGGGGTTGGGGAGCCGAGCAAGCAGAGAGGGAAGGGCAGAGACTTGGGCTGCAGGCCCAGCTGTCAGCAAAAGGTAGTGGCCATATGGTCAGGGAGGAGGCAGGGGCCATGACTGTGGCCACAGTAAGCAGAGGAATCTGGGAAGGATGTGCCCCTCCCTTGCCCAGAGGCAGGCTGAGGAGGCCAGGCCCTGTCCTGGGGAAATCCTGAGGGAGGGACAAGGGCCTCTACTCAGAGGGGCCATCCCTGGACGTCTCAGGGGAGGCACACCTAGTGTCCTCTCTGGGAGGTGTGTCTGAAAAGGAGCTGTCAGTCTTGTAAGAGGCCTGGGTTGTGGCAAATGTCAGAGAGAGAGAGAGCTCTTTGCTTACCTGCAGTTGGGGAGCCCTGCCCTGGAAAGGAGACATAGTGTTCTCTTGGGGACCTTTGGCCCAAGGGATAGACGTGGCTTTGTATCTGGGGAGTTCACTATGAGAAGGATATGGCTCCACTTTCAGGGGTTCTTGGTCTAAATAGGGGCCTAGGGTCTATTTATTGGGGATCCTGGTTTGAGAGGGGAGCATCCCCACTGTTTTGGGAATTCCTAGTATGAGGGGATATAGACCCCACCATGGGGAAGCATGTGTTGGGAGGAGATGTGGATCTTCCTCTGAGGCCACTGTCTGTGTCAGAGGACTGGAACTGTTCCAGGCCTGTTGATATAAACTGGTGCTGAGTGTGGTGGTGCACACCTGTAATCCCAGCAATCTGGGAGGCAGAGGCAGAGGCAGGAAAATTGCAAGTTTGAGCCCAGCCTGGCCAATTTAAAGACCTAGCAAGACCTGTCTCAAAATTTAAAAAAAGAAAAAATTTTAAGTGCTGGAGATACAGTTTAGTCCAAAGGCCCTGGGTTCAAACTCTTGGTATCAACAACAACAAAAAATAGTAAACTGATCTCTGCCACTGGTACCTTTGTGAGGGTGAGAGGAGTCCTTGTTTGTGTTAGGGACAGAGCCCTAGGGTTCATAGTCTTCTGCAGCCCACCACACATGGCTGCAGAACTTCCTACCTGGCACATCTTCTGTGAGGTGGTAGGAGAGGGAGCCCCCATTCCTGAGAACATGCGGAGGTCCTGCAGTCCAGCTCACAGCCAACACCTGGGCCTGCTAGGCATGACAGCTCCCTAACATGTCCCTAGTCTCAGGGAGCCCTGAGACTTCTCCACTGGGTTCTCCGCTGCCTCCTAACATGGAGAACAGGCCAGTGACTCTTGCCTGGGCCAAATCTCGAATATAGTTACAGACTCCAGCCACTCGTTTGTGGGGGGTGTTGAGATGGGGACAGTGTAGAGTAACCCTGCCTGAGTTAGCCCTGCATGAGCAACTGTTCCTTGTTCTCTCCAGGGAGCCCTGGTCTGGGCTCCTGAGCTCCTCCCCAAGGGTTTCTTCTGGGCATTGGCTGCCCTGTCTTTTGCCACCCTCTCTTCTGACCATGCTAGTGGGTCCCTCCAGCTTGGATGGCTCCTCCTTCCCTCTTCTGTTGCAGTACTTGGCTGGGATGGTGGGAAGATCTCCCAGCGCAGCCTGGGGTACCTGGCCGCCAGACTGGAGGGGTGGGCTGGGGGAAGGGCACACAGCCCTGCCTCCTGACCAACTGTCAGCTTTGCTGGCCATAGTCTTCCTGGGACTTGAGTGGGCTGGGGTGCGTCTGTGTCCTGCCATCGGGCCTGGCCTTCCTTCCTCAGGGTGGGGTCCTGCTGACCCCTGTGCCCTGACTGCAGGGGCTGAGCCTGTACTTTGCTGCTGTGGGGGACCCCTCCCCACAGCAGAACTGGGTGGGTGGACCAGGAGGGGAGAGGGCTTCTGAGCCTCCTACCCTTCTGACAAGCCAGTGGCTCTCTCTCCTCTGTCCTGCTGCAGATGGCAGCTCAGCGGCAGCGGGCACTGGCCATCATGTGCCGGGTCTACGTGGGCTCCATCTACTATGAGCTAGGGGAGGACACCATTCGCCAAGCCTTTGCCCCCTTTGGCCCCATCAAGAGCATTGACATGTCCTGGGACTCCGTCACCATGAAACACAAGGTGAGCAGGCTGGGTCCATTCCAGCTGCTCTGGGGTCACCCTCAGAACTCTCCTGGCCTAATGGAGCTACCCTGTGTCTAGGGCTTTGCCTTTGTGGAGTACGAGGTCCCAGAAGCTGCACAGCTGGCCTTGGAGCAGATGAATTCAGTGATGCTAGGGGGCAGAAATATTAAGGTGAGAGCAAAAGAGTTGGTCTTGGATCTTAAGTGGAGAATACATAGAATGCTTTGCCCACCCCCCAATAGACAACACAAAGCAGTTGCACAAAAGTGTGTAGAGGGTGAACATGGGCTGATGATGCTTTTCATCCCCTTGCTTCTCCAGGTGGGCAGGCCCAGCAACATAGGACAGGCCCAGCCCATCATAGACCAGCTGGCTGAGGAGGCACGAGCCTTCAACCGTATATATGTGGCCTCTGTGCACCAGGACCTCTCAGACGATGACATCAAGAGTGTATTTGAGGCCTTTGGCAAGATCAAGTCTTGCACACTGGCTCGGGACCCCACCACTGGCAAACACAAAGGCTATGGTTTCATTGGTAAATTTGGGGCGTTGAGGAAGGGAGGGGGGCCACCTGATGCTGGAGCTTGCCCTTCTCACTGCTGCTCCTGCCCTGCAGAGTATGAGAAGGCTCAGTCATCCCAGGATGCTGTGTCCTCCATGAACCTCTTTGATCTGGGTGGCCAGTATTTGCGAGTGGGCAAGGCTGTCACGCCCCCCATGCCCCTGCTGACACCTGCCACACCTGGAGGCCTCCCGCCTGCTGCTGCCGTAGCTGCAGCTGCAGCCACAGCCAAGATTACAGCTCAGGTGAGGGCTGGTGCAGTTACTTGGGTTTGACGGTGAGTGGATAGGCCTTCTGATGCTTTGGGGACTGGCTTTTCAGGTAGTGTTGGATAGAGGTAGCCAGACTGGAATTGATCATGGTGGGCCTTTCGTTACAGGAAGCAGTGGCTGGAGCAGCAGTGCTGGGTACTTTGGCCACACCTGGATTGGTATCCCCAGCACTGACCCTGGCCCAGCCCCTGGGGGCTTTGCCTCAAGCTGTCATGGCTGCTCAAGCCCCTGGAGTTATCACAGGTAAGTGAGTGGACCAAGGCTCCCTCAGTCCCTACCCCTGCATCTTCAGGCTTTCTTCTTTAGCTGCTTCCTGGGCCACAATTGCTTAGACCTAACCCTTTGATCCCAGGGCAGACTACCAATGGTTGACCATCTCTGCTCCTTCCCAAGAAGGTTGTGGGGTGGGATGACTGCTCGACCTGGTTGGTTTTGCTGCAGGTGTGACCCCAGCCCGTCCTCCCATACCGGTCACCATCCCTTCTGTGGGAGTGGTAAACCCCATCCTAGCCAGCCCCCCAACACTGGGCCTTTTGGAGCCCAAGAAGGAGAAGGAAGAAGAGGAGCTGTTTCCGGAATCAGAGAGGCCAGAGATGCTGAGTGAACAGGAGCATATGAGCATCTCAGGCAGCAGTGCACGCCACATGGTCATGCAGAAGCTGCTGCGAAAGCAGGAGGTGGGCAGCCAGAACCTGGTGGGGGGTTGGAGCAGGGGTAGTCCAGGCGGTCCACAACTCTATGCTGTCCCCTCCCGCACAGTCTACAGTGATGGTTCTCCGCAACATGGTGGATCCCAAAGACATCGATGATGACCTGGAGGGGGAGGTGACAGAAGAGTGTGGCAAGTTTGGTGCTGTCAACCGTGTCATCATCTACCAGGAAAAACAGGGCGAGGAGGAGGATGCAGAAATCATTGTCAAGATCTTTGTGGAGTTTTCCATGGCCTCAGAGACTCACAAGGCCATCCAGGCCCTCAATGGGCGCTGGTTTGCTGGCCGCAAAGTGGTGGCTGAAGTGTATGACCAAGAGCGTTTTGATAACAGCGACCTCTCTGCGTGACTTTGGCCCTGTTTCCTGGACTTGCTCTTCGTTTCCTTTGGGTTTTATAGTGATCCAGTGATGTCCCTGGGACCAGGCACTCTGTCCAGCTCAGCCTGTAGTGTGCATAAAGGTGCAGATGCTGCTGGCCCTGAACATGGCTGTGTCCGACCTTAGTCTTGGGACTGTGTCTGGGTGGGGGTGGGTGTGTGGGTATATAAAACTCCCTATGTATAAACTGCTGAGAGGAGGCAGCAGTGGTCCCCAGTCTTGAGCTGCACCAGGGCCAGTGGGAGGAGCCCTAGGGTATTGGGAATAGGGCAGGGGCAGGGCCCTTAAGAGCGGGGTCTGAGTCTTGGGTGCAGGCCGTCTTGAGGCTCATGTACACCGCCACGGAGCCGTAGACACGGGAGACATCTGCAGGTAAAACCTGGTATCCGTGTCCCCCATAATGCCCCGCTCCTGGGCGGGGCTAAGGGTCCCAGCAAGCTTTGCGCACAGCTGCTACGGGTCTCCGGAGGTGTCTTGCCGCGGAGTCTTATGGGTGCTGCAGTTTTGTGGGGGACGAGAGCGAGCCTCGGCTTCCCGGCGGGCTACGCGGCGGGGTGGTTGTCGCGGGCGGTCTCGGGCAGCGGTAGTGGTTCCGGCTGCGGCGCTGTGGGCAGAGGAACGGCGAGTTGAACGGGTGGGAGGGATGCGAAGCCGCCGCCGCCGAGTCCCTGCCGCCTGAGCGTTGTTGTCCGCGTCTCCACCGGGAGCACAGTTCGGGCGCTCTGTGCATTAGGAGCGCGGGCCGGGCCCAGCCTCGACCCCGGCGGCGGCCCGTCCCGACCCGGCGGCCCGCCCCACGCGTCTGCCCCGCCCGTCTCTCATGCGGGCCGCGCCCCGCCCCCCGGACCGAGCCTGCCGCGCGCCGCCAGAGCCAGCGCGCCTCTCTCCCGCACCATGCTCAAGTGCATCCCACTGTGGCGCTGCAACCGGCACGTGGAGTCGGTGGACAAACGGCACTGCTCGCTGCAGGCCGTGCCCGAAGAGATCTACCGCTACAGCCGCAGCTTGGAGGAACTACTGCTCGACGCCAACCAGCTGCGCGAGCTGCCCAAGGTGAGCGGCTGCCGCATCTGCTGCCCTGGCTCCCGCTCCCGGCCTTTCGTCGAGGTTTGCCCCTGAGGGAGACCGAGTTTCCACCCGGCTCTGCCGGTTCGCTCTGGCCAGAGACCCGCCCCAGCCAGCCCCACCTTATGTAGGCACCAGGTGGCAGCGGTCATCGCGTACTTTCCGGGGAATCAGGCAGACAGTCTATAAAAGCAACCGAAGTGACAGCCATTGGGGCTTGCGAGGTGGATGGGACAGGGGTGGACCTGCTGTAGTTATGGATACACCTTGCTGAACTGCTCCGGAGGTGTGGGTCTGGACTTACCTCTGCCCTGGCTTCTTTCCATGCTGTGTGTTGAGCTGTCTTCCTAAGGTGCTGAGTACCTAATCTCTGCTGTTTTCTGTGGAGCAGCCACTTCTTACTGCTTGTGTTCTTTCCGGTCAGTTAGTTTTTAAGTGCATTCCCTAAAGGAGGCCAAAGGAAGCAGGTTACATTAGATTTCCTCTTCAGAATGGAACTGAGTGACCTTATGTTTTGGGGCTGGATGCCGTAAAGGGTGTGACTCAGTTCTGAGCCTATCTGTAACAGCTGTCTTGTGGTCATCTGCAGGACCCATGTGTGTACTCTTACCTGTAGCTCTCACATAGGTCTACATGTCTGTGATGCTCTGCTGCTCTTGCTATTGTTGCTCTGATGGTTATTGCTCAGTGCTTACTGCTCATTGCTAGGGTAGCAAAAACCAGTGTGGGCCCCTGAAGCAGTTGAGGTAGCAGCTGGAGTCCTGAAGGTGATATATGGTGGGAGCTGCATCCAATCAAAATCAGGATTGAAGGGTTGATTGTGGTGGTGATGGGGTATGTGTCAAGAATTTCCTTGCTCTCCTCGCAGCAAACTGGGGCACTATGGCTAGACCTCTGGACCCTGTGTGTCCAGGAACTTTTCTTTGCCATCAGAGTGTCTCAGTGTACAATCTGTTCTCCTGTGACCTCACCTCCTGCCCACAGCCCTTCTTTCGGCTGCTGAACCTTCGAAAGCTGGGCCTCAGCGATAACGAGATCCAGCGGTTACCACCCGAAGTGGCCAACTTCATGCAACTGGTGGAGCTGGATGTATCCCGGAATGGTGGGCAGGCGGGGGGTTGTCTGGGGTTACCCAGGAGCCCCTAGAGGCTCTGGGCATCTTTCCATGCAGACCCTCCTCCACAGATATCCCTGAAATACCCGAGAGTATCAAGTTCTGTAAAGCTCTGGAGATCGCGGATTTCAGTGGGAACCCCCTGTCCAGGTGGGTGGCAGCTCTCCATGGGGGATCACCCACACCCCTGCCCACCTGCTTTTGGCATCTAAGGTCATCTGCTTCTTCCCCCAGGCTCCCTGACGGCTTCACACAGCTGCGCAGCCTGGCCCACTTGGCCCTCAATGATGTGTCTTTGCAGGCACTGCCTGGAGATGTGGGCAAGTGAGTACCTGCTTGGTGAAAGGGTCTGGGGGACAATTCAGCTCACCCCTGTCTTCCTCAGCCTCAGCCCCTGGTCTGTCTTTCAGCCTGGCCAACCTGGTGACCTTGGAGCTCCGAGAGAACCTGCTCAAGTCTCTGCCTGCGTGAGTGCTTTGGGCCTCCACCTCCTCTGGGTGGAGCTTTACAGGGGCCTGGCCCTGTGACCGAAAACCAACTGTTTTTTCTACAGGTCCCTGTCTTTCCTGGTCAAGCTGGAACAGCTGGATCTGGGAGGCAATGATCTGGAAGTGCTGGTGCGATGGGAGCCTTTGAGGGAAGGGCGTGTAGGGTGCAGGCAGCCACCTCTTCAGGCTAAAGCAGGGATTCTTCACAGTTATGCTGGTTTTTTCTGTCTTTGCTCTCTCATGTAGCCTGATACTCTGGGAGCTCTGCCCAACCTGCGGGAGCTATGGCTAGACCGGAACCAGCTGTCAGCATTGCCACCGGTGAGTGAGGATGGGACCAGGCTCCCACCTCTGGCTGCCGCTCTCTGACTTTCTACCTGCCCTCAGGAGCTTGGGAACCTGCGGCGGCTGGTGTGCCTGGATGTGTCAGAGAACCGACTGGAAGAACTGCCTGTGGAGCTAGGTGGGCTGGTTCTGCTCACAGACCTGCTGCTTTCCCAGAACTTGTTGCAGAGGCTGCCTGACGGCATTGGTCAGTGCATTCAGGGATCCCTGGGGGCTTCACATCATGAGTTGGTAGCCCTGTGGTGTCAGGCAAGGTGCTGAGCACTGTAGCACTGTAGCACTGTCTTAGATGAGGGCCCAAACTATCCAGGCTGGAGGCGTTCTGAGGAGGTCAGGTTAACCCAAGGCTAAGGTTAGGTACTGAGTAGGCTAGCTTACACCCTAAAGAGCTGGGCAGTTTGAGTAGAATGAGGGTATGAGGATAGCAAGGGGAATGGGTGGCCAGAGCCATGGGTGCTTGGTATTTTTCCCAGACCATCAAGTGGGTAGAGTCAGTACATTGGGAAGTGGGGAAGAACAAGTGTAGGTCTGAATTAGCTTGGGCTCTGGGAGTCTTTAGTAGCCATGTAAATGGCAAGGGTACGAGGGCAAGCCCTGTGGGCCTGTCTCTGCTGTGTGGGTGGATCAGACGCACTGATGTGTCCTGGGCCTGGCAGTTCAGTTGCTGTGTCTTCCTGGTACCAGGTCAGCTGAAGCAGCTGTCTATCCTGAAAGTGGACCAGAACCGGTTGTGTGAGGTGACCGAGGCCATTGGGGACTGTGAGAACCTCTCTGAACTGATTCTTACAGAGAACTTGCTAACGGTAGGGCATCTCTGGGGTGCTAGGCTCTCTATCTCAGCTTTTAGGGCATTGCCTTCAGAGTTTGTTTGAGGTTAAAAAAAAAAAAAGTGGGGATTGCGGAACATACACAGCTACATAAGGTGCCAGCATGTAGCAGAGTGTGGAGTCTGCTGATGGTAGCACATGTTATATACTGGCAGGTGCTATTGGTGATTTGGCCCTAGGGAGCTACTCTGGAGGGATACCCTATGGCTCAGGTTGGGGAGCTCACTGGTGGGAGATAAGACAAGGAAGAGGTCTTCAGGTCAGGACAGGGAGCTGCTGGTTGAGCAAAGCATTCAGGCTGTTCTTCTTGATCTGTGGGATAATAACACTAGGGAGCCAGGCGTGACAGCACATACCTGTAATCCCAGCACTTGGAAGGCTGAGGCAGGAGGATCGTTGTGAGTTTGAGACCAGCGTGGGCTACAAAGTGAGCTCAAGGCCAGCCTGAAGTGCATAGCAAGACCCTGTCTCAAAAAGACGAAAAATAAAAAAATAACACTAGGGAAAGATTGGAGGGAAGGGAGGGGCAAGAACAGATCTGCATTTGGAGGCAGGGAGGCAGGGATGGAAAACAAACTGCTTTTCAAGTACATCTGCCCTGGGCAGAGCTGGAAGAACAGGGCTGTGGGGCCAGGGTTAGGCATGGCCATGATGGTGCTGCTCTTCAGACTGGGGAAAAACATTTTGAATGGGATGTCTGTGAATGGGATGTCTATAGGATGTGTCTCTGTGTGAGAGGCTGCATCACAGTGAGGGAGAAGAGAGATGAAGGGGTTTCAGACAGACCATAGGCACACAACTGGAGGAATTCAGGAATAGGGATACCTCTAGGAAAGGGCTAGGCTTGATGTAGTTGAAAGTCTTGAATGGCCTAGTAGGCTGTTTGGTGACCCTTAAGAAGGGTACAGAGTAGAGTGACTGGTCGCATATTCAGGTCCCTGATCTTGGTCCCCAGCACTGTAATGAGTTAGCCATGATTTTTATCATACATTACTTGCCCAAGGAGCATTCCTGTTTTTTTTCCTAACCTTAAGGGGTTCTTCCATCCTCTAACCTTTTTCCTCCCTTCCAGGCCCTACCCCGGTCTCTAGGAAAGCTGACGAAGCTTACCAACCTCAATGTGGACCGGAATCACCTTGAGGTACTGCCACCTGAGATCGGAGGCTGTGTGGCACTCAGTGTTCTTTCCTTAAGGGACAATCGCCTGGCTGCACTGCCCCCTGAGCTGGCCCACACAGCCGAGTTGCATGTGCTCGATGTGGCTGGGAACCGGTGAGTGCATGCCCAGTCCCGGGAGACCAGACTGCATCCCAACACAGGATAACTATGTTTGCCTGTTCTCCAGGCTGCGGAGTCTGCCATTTGCACTCACCCACCTCAACCTCAAGGCTCTGTGGCTGGCCGAGAACCAGGCACAGCCCATGCTCCGCTTCCAGACCGAGGACGATGCCCAGACTGGTGAGAAGGTACTCACCTGCTACCTGCTGCCGCAGCAGCCCCTGCCCAGCCTCGGTAGGTTGCTGGCAACTGTGGCCTTGGCGGGGTAGATGTGGCCACCAGTGAGGTGAGGAATCAGGCCTCCCTGATACTAGCCTTCCACAGAGGATTCCGGGCAGCAGGGTAGCCCCTCAGAGACCTGGAGTGATGCACCCCTGAGCCGTGTCAGTGTGATCCAGTTCCTGGAGGCTCCTGAAGGCGATGAGGACACTGAGGAGGCTGCTGCCGAGAAGCGGGTATGGGGGGGTGGGGACCCTGGGAGGTGCACCGCTGCCGCCACCCCTGCCTGACCACCACCTCTGCCCTTGTCCCTCATCCCTGTCCCCATGCAGGGCCTGCAGCGTCGAGCTACACCTCACCCCAGTGAGCTCAAGGTAATGAAGAGAGGCATTGAAGAGCGCCGGAATGAGGCCTACTCCTGCAAGCCAGACCCCAGGCTGCCCTCACCCACAGAAGAGGTGTGTGTGTGAGTGGACAGTGACTCAGTGGGCCACTCCCACCCTGGAGCCCTGAATGTCCTACGCATGCTGGGTGTGGGCTTACTGTGTGGGGAAGGGCAAGAGGTGAGCTGAGGAGGGGCTGCGGGTATAGGTGGGGCCGGCAGGCAGCTGCGCTCTGGTGGCACAGGGGGTGAAAGTCTGGCCTGAGGGCAGGATCTCTGGAGGGCTGTGTGACTTGTACCTTCCCCAGATGCCTGTGTGGCTCTGTGGGCACCATTAGCACCTGGGCAAGGGTTTAGTGCTTGAGCAGGACAGGCCTGGCTGCTCATTTTAAACACCAGGACTTGGAGATGCTTTGTGCAGCAGAACCAGTGGAAGGCAGAGCAGTGCTAGACATGTATCCACATCAGGCAGACCTCCTTCTGGAGCTAAGTCCTTGTTCTGCCTTTGGGGAAAGGCTTTCCCAGGGGCCAGCTGCAGAATCACAACTTTACCTGTATTTCTAGGAACAGTGAACTTCCCTGGGGTTGTAGGGGTGCTGGTAAGAACAGCGGAGGCCTGCCCAGTGTTTGAGGGCATCTTTAGTGGGCAGTCTGCAGACGGTAAGCTACTGTGCATCCTCACACTACTATCTGCTGCAGGAGAAGAGACTGAGCACAGAGTCTGGCTTGAGCGAAGGCTCTGCCCCATCAGCCAACACAGCCTCTGAGGCTGAGGATCCAGGCCAGCAGGAAGCCGTACCGCCTGGCCAGGAGGAGGATGTGGAGGAGGACTACGATGAGGTGAGGCCAGGCAAGGGGAATGCCAGGAACCAGTAGGGCCCATGGGGTAGAAGCTGCCTGCCCACTGTGGGTAGCTGCTGGGCTGCACCAGATAATAACTGGGCAAGGATTGGACACAAGTGAGCCTGTACAGAGCTTGCCCCAGGAACAGGGGCAGGGCGGTGGTCCTATGGGCAAGGGTTGTGTTGCTTAAGGGTGCTTGGAAGAGGGGCTGCCCTAGGTTGGCATGAGAGTCCCTATCCTAGAGCCAGGCCTGTTGATGTTACATGTGTTGCCTACATGCTGTTACTAAATGGTGCACTTTTCCTAACCTCCATGGATTCTTCCCCTGTTGGCCTCTGCATATCCTGCATTTCTACCTGGGGGACTCGTATGTCTGAAAAACATCTCTTGGCCCCGTTTAATTAAGGCTGAGTTGCTGCCTACGCCCTGCCAGGCAGCTCTCCCAAATCCTCGCCCCTGGCTAGCTTTGGTACTCACCTTTTGCTGCAGGGCTTCCTTAGTAACCCTGCCAGCAGAGCCCAGCTCCCTAGAAGGCAGGAATGTCAGAGCTCGGCTGCATCCTCATTCTGAGACATTCACAGCCCACAGTGCACTTTGCAGAGGACACACTGTTGCCCAGGGAAGATGTGGAGAGTGAGGAGGGGCAGCTTGAGGCCCCCTGGCCCCTGCCAGCAGGCAGGCAGCGGCTCATCCGCAAGGACACTCCCCACTACAAGAAGCACTTCAAGATCTCTAAGCTTCCACAACCCGAGGCTGTTGCGGCCCTGCTGCAGGGAATGCAGCCTGCTGGGGAGGGCCCCGTAGGCTGGCACAATGGGCCACACATGCCCTGGGCTCCTCGGGCCCAGGAGGAAGAGGAGGAAGAGGAGAGGGCTGAGGAGGAAGGCGAGGCCACCACCGAGGAGGAAGACAGGGAAGAGGCTGTGGCTTCTGTACCTTCTGTCAAGGTAGGTCTCACCAGCATGCCAGCTTGGGTCAGGCCTTGGCCCATTTGCCCCGCCTTTGTGGTTGGTGTGTCTGCTGTAATCAACATTGCTACTGTGTGTTCGTTACTCAGACCCCAAGTTGTCTCGGCACCTACTTTAGTTGCAGTTCATGGTAGGCTCCTAGGCTAGCATCATCCTAGCATCTGGCAGGCAAGGAGGGTGCACAGAAGCTGAGAGCAGGCATGTTCTGTGTCCCTCAGACCATCTGTGTGCAGGGGCCCCTGAGCACAGTCCTCCCCTGCCCAGGAGCTTTCAGCTTCTAGGATCCTCTCTGCCTTAGGCACAGAGGTTCTCAGACTGGCCTGTGGCTCATCCTGTAAGTCTGATGGTCACCCTTCTGCCCCATCAGGCCTCATATAGCTCCAAGCACACTCTTTCTGGCCCTTGAGTTTATTCTCACTGGCTCACAAAAGGTCCTGCCCTCTTACTGCAGACCCAGCAGGAAAACCACCTGCTGGCCAGAGGTCCTACCTTCTTTGTCCTCATAGCATCCCTATTCTGAGTAGACTGAAGATATGTAACCACTGAGAAGACCTAAGGGTTGAATCAGGGACAGCCAAGTCTAGGCTTTGCCCCACTTGGAGCCTCTAGCCCAACCAGCCAAGCCCCACAGCATGGCAGACTCTACAGACCAGAGAGACCCCCAAGGCCAGGGCAGTCTCTGCCCAGGTGGGGAGGGGCCGGCTCGAGCCTTGGGAGCTTGGTGTGGCCTTGCTGCTGTCCTGTCTGCTCGTGGTGAGGGCTGGGTGAGGCGGTGGTGGTCCCCAGTGGTGGCTAACCTGCATGCCTCACTGGTCCTGTCCTAACAGGGGGTGTCGTTTGACCAGGCCAATAACCTGCTGATAGAGCCTGCTCGCATTGAGGAGGAAGAGGTCTGTACTGCTCACTGCTGCTTTCTGCTCTGACATTGCTTTCTGGGCTGCGGGCTGTCACCTTTCTCGCCCTAGCACTCAAACACACTCCCCATTCTGAAAGAGTCCTCAGCAGCTGCCATAGAACTGAGGGCCCACAGGACCTAATGGCCCCCTGACAGGGGCAGCCCATCTCTGTCCCAGGGCACAAGTGGAAATTCTGGGGCATTTCTTGTCTTCCTGCTCATGATACTTGAAGTATCTTAGCTGCCGATAGGGGATAAGGCCTCGATGGTGGAGAAGGGCAGTCCTGTACTACCACACTTGCTCCTGCTGCAACCAGCACTTGATCACACAGGCCCTCCCAACATAGAGTCTGATCTCTTTCCAGCTGACTCTCACCATCGTGCGGCAGACAGGGGGCCTGGGCATCAGCATTGCGGGAGGCAAGGGATCCACTCCCTACAAGGGAGACGACGAGGTGAGCAGCCACCCAGCCCATCACTAGGCCTGCCCACACCATGTTGGAGGCTCCTCATTTCTCTGTGGGAGTGAAGTACTTCCCCTTGGCTTCTTGGCCACTGTCTTCTGAGTACTCTGCCTGCCCCCAAGAGAACACACTTTCTCCAGTCCTGGTGTTGGGCCTGAGGGACTGAGCAGACCCAAGAATACGTTCCTGCTAAAGTCAGGGCAGCTGGCAGGCGCCTAGACTGTTTGCCTTCTCCACAGTTTAGTCTGCCTTCCCATTCTCTCGCATTAGCTCTGGGATCAGAGCCTTTTCTGAGATCATCCTGCACCCTCCAGGCCCACTGTTCTCTTTCATGCATGTGGGGGTCTTTGCAGAGAGCAGGCCAGGGCTGGGGTCAGCCGGGCATAGTCTCCCCCTGTCCAGTGGCTTCCAGGGCTTTCCCAGCTACCACAGACTTCTACTAGATGGAGCAGGATGAGGGTCCCTGTGCAGCCTCTGCCTGGCTCCTGCGGACAGTCCTGCTTGTCCTCCAGGGCATTTTCATCTCTCGGGTGTCAGAGGAGGGCCCTGCTGCCCGTGCCGGAGTCCGAGTGGGTGACAAACTCCTTGAGGTAAGTAGTGACACTTCATCAGTGTGTGGTAGCTGTTCCTTAGGGAGTATGCACAGTCCTGGCTCTTGGGGAGTTTGGCTGCATCAAGAAGTGGGTGCCTTACCCACTCCAAGAGTTCTGAACCGAGGCCCCAAGACATCTGACTGAAGTTATGGGGCCCAGCTGCCAGTACCCAGGGAACTCTGACCAAGAGACATGGAGAGAGGTGCTGGCCACCACAGAAGTACAGGGGAACTTGGAAGGGGTCAGATCTCTAGCAGCTCTGTGAGTGCTCAGTCTTAGTGTGGGGGTGGCACTAAGCATCTCACGATCAGGGAGTTACAGGGAGGCTGCCCTTCCCACCAGGGCAGATGGGGGTCTAGGGGCTAAGGCCAGGAGCATGTCAGGTGAGAGTGCATGGCTCCCATCCCAACCCCATGCCCTGGAGCTCCTGTCCAAGGGCAGCGAGGTCATAGGGGGTCAGCATCCTGTTCCCACAGTCACCTGCATCCTGGCCTTGGGATGCACACATGGGACCTATCCCTTTTAGCCCTAGGGCCGACCCTCTCACCTTGTACCTTGATCCTCCCTTTCCATGGAGGGGAACATGTGCAAAGCCTTCGTATATCCTCAGCACACCGTCAAGTCGGGTGGGCTGTGACGTGCCATGGCTTCTGTCCCCCTCCATCCACAGGTGAATGGTGTAGCCTTGCAGGATGCTGAGCATCATGAAGCCGTGGAGGCACTTCGGGGGGCTGGTGCTTCTGTACAGATGCGCGTGTGGCGGGAACGCATGGTCGAGCCTGAGAACGCAGTCACTGTCACACCTCTGCGGCCCGAAGATGACTATAGTCCCCGGGAATGGCGAGGAGGTGGACTTCGCCTGCCCCTACTCCAGCCTGAGGCCCCTGGGCCCCTGCGTCAGCGTCACACAGCCTGCCTGGTGCGCAGTGAGAAGGGGCTGGGCTTCAGCATCGCTGGGGGGAAAGGCTCCACGCCCTACCGGGCTGGCGATGGGGTAAGACGATGTGGCCTGGGCACAGGGTGGGCTTCTGAGGTACCACAGGGGCTGGACTGGGTACTGTCCATGCCCACTGCCTCACCAGTGGCAAAACACTCTCCCCCACACCAGGGCATCTTCATCTCCCGCATTGCTGAGGGGGGTGCTGCCCACCGGGCAGGTACTCTGCAGGTCGGCGACCGAGTCCTCTCGGTGAGCTGGGGCAGGTGGGGTCTGCCCAACACCCTGCCCTGCCCACTCTCCCTGACTTGAGTGTGCCCTTACAGATCAATGGGGTGGACATGACTGAGGCCAGGCATGACCATGCTGTCTCTCTGCTGACTTCTGCCTCCCCTACCATTGCCCTGCTGCTGGAACGGGAGACTGGGGGGCTCGCACCCCCTAGCCCCCCACCGCATTCCTCCTCACCCCCCACCACTGCTGCTGCTGTCACCCCTGGGGATCCTGGACTGCTTAGGCTGACTCCTAGCATGCTTACCACAACCTTGGAAGGACCATACCCAGTAGAGGTGAGAAACCTGCTCATTGCTCACTCTGGTAGGTATACACTTGACTCCTAGTATGGGGTACTACCTTCCCAGGACAACCTACTCATGGTCCTGCAGCCACTTTGGGCAGAAAGCTGCCTGTGCACTTTGAGAGGCTAGCGTCTGGCTCTGTAGTCAGCCTGGGCATGGGTATCCTCTGCCTTGGCTCAGTCTCCCTGCTGATGACTGGAAAGGGACACCTTAGCAGATGTATTGAGACCTCACCCCCCACCGCGTTCCAAAGACCTAACTGCTCCACCCCTAGCTCACTCTCGACACTGACTGAGACCTGTCCTTTTATTCTCAGGAAGTCCGTCTGCCAAGGGCTGGGGGCCCTCTGGGGCTTAGCATTGTCGGGGGCTCTGACCACTCCAGCCATCCATTTGGTGTCCAGGAGCCCGGTGTTTTCATTTCCAAGGTAGACGGGCCTGGCGGGTGGTTCCGTGCAAGGCCGCTCTGGGCACAAATGAGTGAAGCCCTGGCCGACTGCGAGTTACCATCCTCCCCAACAGGTGCTCCCGAGAGGCCTCGCTGCTCGATGTGGCCTGCGGGTTGGTGACCGCATCCTGGCAGTAAATGGGCAGGACGTTCGGGATGCCACACACCAAGAGGCTGTTAGTGCCTTGCTCCGGCCCTGCCTAGAGCTATCCTTGCTTGTGCGAAGGGACCCACCACCCCCAGGCATGCGGGAGCTGTGCATCCAGAAGGCCCCAGGGGAGAAGCTGGGCATCAGTATCCGAGGGGGTGCCAAGGGCCATGCAGGGAACCCCTGTGACCCCACAGATGAAGGCATCTTTATCTCCAAGGTGAGAGCCCGGCCTTGCTGGAGAGCAGGTAGGTGCCAGATACTGCTCTGTCTCATTCTGCTCTGCCCACAGGTGAGCCCCACAGGTGCAGCTGGGCGTGATGGCCGGCTGCGCGTGGGGTTGCGGCTACTGGAGGTGAACCAGCAGAGTCTCCTGGGCCTGACGCACGCAGAGGCAGTACAGCTGCTGCGCAGTGTGGGTGACGCCCTCACGGTGCTTGTCTGCGATGGCTTTGATACCAGTGCCACCACAGCCCTAGAGGTGAGTGACTTGCCAGGGCCCAGGTGCTGCCCTGGGATCATGGGCTGGGTGGCAGTCTCCTCAGTTAGGGAGCATTTGGCAACCCAACATCAGCTGTGCTGTGTTGGCTTCTTCCTGAGCCCTGTCCTTGTGCTATCTGGAGGCTCTGGCACCTGTATAGTCTGTCCTCAGAGAAGCCAGGCAGGAAGCAGCATCTCTCACCCTGCAGACTGCATAGGTCCCTTTGGCAGAGCTTTCTCCCCACCACGTGGGTGATGGCAGAACAGTGGCCAAAACAGGGCTTCAGCTGCACTCCCACCCACTTGACCCACAAGAGAAAAGTGTCTGGCTTCCATGACTAGACTCCGTCTTGCAACTTCAGTTCCCTTTTAAGGCTCATGCTGTCCCACTGTCCTCCTTCCTACCTGCTGTTCCTGTGGCCCCTAAGCATGGTTGCCAGATGGACCCCCAAGGGACTTCTACCGGCAATAGCCAGCTCTGCCTAGACAGTGTCCTTGCTGGTCACATTGGATGCTGGTGGCTCTTTCACCATTTCCCAAAACTTCCAATTCTTGGAACCACTAATGCAGTCACATCAAGTGGGCTCTCTGGCAGTGATTCTTGGAATGGTGACTTATGAGATGCCAACCCGAAAGATGCCCCAAGGCTTCCAACCCACGGTCACCCTAATGGAACATGAGTTTGCCTGTGCCCTGTTTGTCCATTGCTGGATCCTGTGAAAGCTGCAGTGGAGGTGGCAAGGCTGGCCCTCATCTCTTCAGGAGTCCTGCTGGTCCTGAGGGCAGATTTCTCTTAGAATTTATGCCCTGAATGGTCTTGTCCCTAGAGAGAGCCTTGCCTTTTATTTACTTATTTAAAATTGTATATTTAAAAGTGTTCCACTCAATACACTTACTTATTTTAAACTTTTATTTTTTTATTTTTATTTTTATTTATTTATTTATTTATTTATTTATTTATTTATTTTTGCGGCACCAGGGATTGAACTCATGACCTTGCGCTTGCTGGGCAGGTGCTTAGACCACTGAGCTAGATCCCCAGCCCTTATTTTAAACTTTTAAAGGGAGGAAGCTTCAGAAAGAGCATGAGCTTCCAGAATAGGGCTAGCATTCCCCATGTTGATACCAGGCCTCAGGCCCTGCTGTGTGACACAGAATGTCCTTTCTGTGCCTGGCACACACCCATCACCTCACACACCCATCATGTCTGGTTTCCTCAGCTGGCAGTGAGCAGTGGGAGCCAAGAGCCTTCTGCCCCCAGCACCTGTCTCCTTTCTGTGGTTTTCTTCCCTGAGGCGTGCTGGTCTTGTCTCAGGACACATGGCTGCTTGGTTACTGTATGTCTTAGGTGCCCCCTACACTCCTGTCAGCATGGTATCCATCTTATGTTTTGCAGCATATGGCCGTTTTTCTGTCATTCAGAGTTTTCTTTTTAGAATGGTATCTTTTTGGTCACAAAAATAATATTTACGCACTAAGTCTTTTAGAACTTGTAGATTTTGGTTTTTGCCTAGGGGATGCAGCATCATAAAACTTCATCTTGTGCTTCTCTGGTACATAAAGGTCTGCCAGATGTAGTGGCACATGCCTATAATCCCATTACTTATGAGGCCGAGGTAGGAGGTGGGACCCTGACTCAAAACAAAAACTCAGCTCTGTGGTCCACCTGGAATTTTCAAGTGATTAGATACTTGTTGTCCCAACAGTGCTTTTGTTGGTGATGGTAGTCATAGTTTTTTGGTTGTGTATCTTTTTGTTTTTGAGACAGGGTCTCACTGTATAGTTAATGCTGGCCTTGGGCTTACTGTATAGCCCAGGCTAGCCTTGAACTTGCAGCAATCCTCGTGCCTCAGCCTCCAACAGAGCTTATGTGACTAGCTGGTCATTTCCCTGCTGATTTGAGGGAACATGCTTGTGCTGTGCATTAAGTCACATGTGTTCCGGGGCTTGTTTCTAGGCTCAGTCACAGTAGGATACAAGTCCCTGCTGGTTGGTGCCACTCTGTACACATGCTATTGCTTTATGATGTGTTTTAAAGCTTAAGTAGTCTGTTAATTCTTTTTTTCTCTTCTCTCTTGAAAAGTTTTATTGGTTTTCTGTCCTGAACAAATCTTCCAGGTACCCTGGTAGAAACTAGTTTTCTTCTAGTATATTCCTAGCTTGCCCAGGTTTTCTTACCGGTTCCCCTTAGTCCTGGCCAGCTGGCTTGGCTGTTTCTTGGCAGAACCCCTATGTCCAAGCAATGACAGGAGCCTCCTTCCCAGTACTGGGGCTGTTGCCAGCAACAGTGGCAGCCAGTGGCCTTGCCTGTCCCCAACTCGAAGGACTATTTCATCCCATAGTGCAGTGTTTGCTACAGTTTCTTGTGTTAACAGGTTTATAATAGGAGCCTTTTCTGTTTGTAACTAAGAATTTGTTGGAACAGGCAGGGTTTCTTGGAGTGTCCTTACCTTCATGTGCCTATCAGTGAGCACTGGGGAGAGGAATGACTTAGGCATCAGGACACTGCAGCAGGGTCTGGATCTCCAGCTTTTCACAAAGACACAGAGGCCCTAGTACAGCTGACCCTTACCCCTCCAGGCCCATTGGCTCCTGAACCATCTGGAGACAAAATGTTGCCTCCTTACCCACTTCCCATTTTTGTTAAACTCAGACACTTGAGTTGTCTGTTAGCATCTCTCTGGCCTGTGGCATGTTTGCAGCTATATACCATGTCATCTGGTGCTCTGAGACAGCAGGGGTGCTGGTTAGAACTCTCCTGGCCTATGGTCTGGGACATGAATGTTTTCAGGGCTCCTGCAGTTTGGAAAAACTGGGTTCTCTTGCCTTTGGGTCTTGGCCAATTGTTGGCCTTCTGTCCCTTAGTCTTTCTCCATACAGGGGGTGGCAGTGGGGCACACATTCATCTGACCACCATCAGATCTCTGAGCAGTCTGGGTCACTGCAGATATCCGAAAGAAATTTTCCATTTTGCTTTCTCACATAGTTGGTATTAAGAAGCTAATTCTCTCATCTGAAATTGTCTCTTTTGTGGATCCTGTAACATCTGCATGTCGTCCTCGTGATCACACTGGCCCCAGCTTCCAGTTCAGATGGTCCCTGACTTGCATGGTGTGAACAAGATAAGCGCGCAGTACAGACTGAATTTGGATCTTCTGTGTTGGAGGTGCTTGGAGAGTGTCTGAGTCTCCTGTTCCTCATTACACTTCCCACTGGTTTGAGTGCCTGTAGATAGCCTAAGTGAGTTCCAGGGTCCCAACTCATCACTCCTGCACTGTCCCTTGGCTTTCCCTCCTCTTTGTGTCTCCTACTCATTATTAGTGTGGACTCAGGTTCCATTTTATTTCACAGGTGATAGTTTGTTTTCATGGTTCATTTTGATGCTAGCTTTGGCCTGTGGAAGGAGCTTCAGGCTAGGCCTGGGTCTTTTTGATACCACTCGCCTGCTCTGGGTATGTCCTTGCTTTCTGAACACCTAGACACTTTGGCTTATCTTGTACTTTCCTGCCCAGCTCAGGTTGGCAAGTTCCTCAGTGGAAAGTGACATTTAGGAGCCACAGTCTGTGTGCTGGGCAGTGCATTGCTATAGGGATGCTGTGGTATAGGAACCATGCAAACATTGCTGCCTGTGGTTATTTATGGAGCCCTGGGCAGCCTGAGGCTCCTGGCACTGTCTGCCTTTCAGTTAGCCCACAAGTCAGCCTCTACCCAGATGGTCTTCTCTGACATGGGAAATGAGCTTTCCTCGTCCTCGCTGCTTTTGTTTTCCACGTGGTTCCTTTGTGTGTGACAATCCTCCCCATCCTGCTGGGCCTGCTGCCCCTCTCCGGCTTGTCTGCTCAGTAGCTTTCTGACCACATTATTCCAGGCGCTGAGAAGGTAGGAACCTTGTTTGCTGTCATCCTTTGATCTACTAGTGTTGTCAGGATCTAAAAGACACGGAGTTATGTCTCTTATTTGTGTTTATCCAGAGCTCATATTTGTTGTGGTCTTTGCTTTCTATACTAAGCTGTTCATTTATTTAGGGTTTACAGTTAATTATCATTGCACTATTTTTGTAAAAGTACCTTCATTGTGACAGTGTGTCCACAGTGCCTACTTGACACCTTTAACTTTAAATTCTATCTTCTCAGGCCTGAGCAGCTGCTCTCTGTGCTTTTGTTTGCCTGGTCTCTTTCTTTTATCTCAATAGTTTTGCAACAATAACATACAGCGGGGTTTGTGTTTCGGCCCTCACTGAGTGTCCCTCTGTGGTGGAGGACCTGCCCACAGTGCAGGTAATCATGGCTGCCTCACTCTCTACTATGCCGCCTGCTCCTCCCTGTTTCTGCTGGTGGCCAAGGCCAGAACTGGTCCCTTTTGTGCCTTGCAGGGTAAAAATGAGCTATTCCCAATTCCTTAGCTTGTTTTTATGCTTGATCCAAGCACATTTTCTCCTTAGCCTCACCTAGCCTTCTGGGCCTGCTTACCCTTCCCAGTGACCCAGGTATCTTTTCTTTCGAGATTGTCACCATCTCTGGGTTTTTGTTTTCTTTTTTGAGACAGGGTCTCACTAAGTTGCATGGGCTGGGCTGAATTTGTGATCCTCCTGCCTCAGCCTTCCAAGTAGCTGGTGTTACAGGCATGCTCCACCATATCCTATGTAGTCTGAGTTTTGATAGATGGTCTGGCTCTCTGATCAGCACCCACATTGCATGTGCTAGGCGCAACACGTCTGTCTGGGTGCATCAGTCTGTGCCACAGACACATTGCTTTCTCCCTTTCCACCTGTCTTGGTTTTTTTAGTTCTTTGTTCCAGTCTTTTCTGCGCCTTCCCACAGTCCTACCCTGTACATACATGTCCTGCACCCATAGCAGCCCTGTGAGCCAAGTGCACCAGCTGTCCTGTGCCCCCGGCAGGCTGGGGATGGGCAGTATCCTTGCTGGCCGAGTAGGTTGCTATTGGAGGCCACCTTAGGTGTGTGGGTGGCCAGCCTGTTGAGGTGTGAGCTGCATCCATTCATGTCACTGGCTTGCCCTGGACCCAGGCTCCAGCCTGCCATCAGGGACCCCTACCATCAGTCTACTTGTCTGCTCTCAGGTGTCCCCAGGTGTCATTGCCAACCCCTTTGCGGCAGGAATCAGCCACCGGAACAGCCTGGAAAGTATCTCATCCATCGACCGGGAACTAAGTCCTGAGGGCCCAGGCAAGGTTAGAACCAGCCATCTCTGGCAGCCCTAGGCCCAGAGCCTGAGGTGCTGGGTTCTGACTGATTCTGCTCTGCTTACAGGAAAAGGAGCTGCCTGTTCAGACCCTGCCCTGGGGGCCAGAGGCTGCAGAGGCCACAGTGAGTCCTACACAGCCCAGTTAAGAGCCCTGGGCTGTGCCTTTCCATTGGAGCACTGTAGGGGTGAAAACAGCTGTGAGGCTGGCACATACTGCCCCTGCTAGTGCTGTGTCTGCTCTGTCTCCAGGTTCAGAGTCCAGAGCCCCTGAAACTGGACTACCGTGCGCTAGCCGCTGTTCCCAGCACTGGCAGCATGCAGAGGGTCAGTATTCAGTCTGTACTGCGTTGCACTCCCCACCCCATTTATCTGCTCACTTGCCTGTTGGGTCCCTTCTCTGACTTAACTCCCTCCCTTCACCTGTGGGGCCCACTACCAGTCAGACAAGTCATGGCAACCATGAAGGGAACCTTTGGTGGCGCGTGGGGTACAGCCTGGATTGTGGGAGGCCACCTTGGGCCTGCACTTGCCCTGTGGAAACTCAGTCTCCTAACCTGGCAATATCATCTTCGTCAATTCTTGCCCTTAACCATGCAAGGCAGGTGCTGTGGTCCCCTTTCTTAGCTGAAGGCATAAGGTACAGAGGGAGTCCTTTGAACATCCCTGGCCTCTTCCGCTGCCCTCACCCTTACTAAGCAACTGGATATGGAGGACCCTGAGCGTAGCCTGTGGCTGGCAGAGGCTCTTGGGGGTACAGGGCAGCTGGAGGCTACAGAGCCATCCAGGGTTCCTGGTGGGACTGGTGTGTGTGAGCTGCCGGGGGAGTGGCTGTGCAGGGCCATCGGGGAGGGGAGTGCATAACAGGAGGGCTTGGGCTGAGGGAGGCTCAAAAACAGTTGTGGGCCTGGGGTCAGGCAAGAAGTTCCTTCCTTCTCAAACAAAAGGTATGCCTAGTCAGCCCGCTGGGAGGCCTGCAGGATGGAAGTGCTCGGGTGGGGGGAGGTTGGCCAGAACGCTGCCTAAGTAGTGGGGGACACTGGAGAGCCAGGTGGGGCCTGTGGGCCGAGGTAGCCTATTCAAGGACTTTGGGACACTGACCCTCCTCTGCCACAAACAACCCCAAGAAGGAAGCCCTCAGGAGAGACAGGAGCCCAGCATCCTCTAATAGAGAGGCACAACTGTAGGTGATTGGCTCCTATGCTGCCCCACCACTGCCACCGCCAGTTCCTCCTTGTGAAGTACAGCCCGGCCTGGGCCTCACCCTACCACTGTCTGGCTTTTCCAGGTACCATCTGGGCCAACCGGAGGGAAAATGATCTTGGACCCCTGCTCCCCTAGTGACCAGCAGGTGAGCATCCCCATCATAGGTGTCCCACAGGGCCTAAAGTTGGATGCTGATGTGCAGAGCCCCTAGGAAGGGGCTGTCAGGCAACCATGCCTCCCTCCCGGGGATACCTTCCTGACCAGAGCTGGCCTCTGAGGGGAGGGTGCAGATCCTGGGCTGTGTACCTAGAGAAGCTCAGCCCCTAGGTCCCTCGCACTGGTGCCCTACCTCTGCCTGCTGTATGGGGAGGGCCAGGTGATGGGTACCCCTCCTGTACACTGCAGTGTGGGGTACATGCAAGG
>RJWT010010437.1:0-24171 GCA_004365215.1 Cuniculus paca
TTAGGAAATATAGATAAGCAAGTAAAGAATAAAAATATTCCTAATCCTACCAGAAAAAGCCACTGTTAATATTTGGGAGTGTACCTTTCCTATCTTTCATTTTATCTTTATGGTATGTAGTCATATTATAAATGTAAAGGCTATAGAAAACATGAAAATATAGTATAAATATTTTTAAACTTCATTTCTTACTTGAATTTCATGAAAAAAATTTGTATGTCATTAACATGTCAATTGCTGTATGATATTTCCTTGCCTGGATGAACGAGATTCCATTCAACACTCCTTATTTTGGGATATTTAAGTGTTGTTTCCTGTTCTCTTTACTTTTTATTAAAATTAACACTCATCTAAAGGTAACTTCTCAGAAAAGTTTTTTCTGCTGTCTCAAAATTAAATAATTTTTTCTCTCAAAAATAATTTAAATTATTAAATAATTTTCTGTCTCAAAAAAACCACCACATTTCCTGCTTCCTTTCTTCACTCACTTAAAATTTTAAAATTATACCATAAGTGGATGGGTATAATGCTTGTTCTTCCACCAGAAATGAAGCCCAATACAACTGCTAATTTTGGCTTATCCATTAGAGTATCTGTAAGGTCCAGATCACAGCCTGGCATACATCCTGGCCCAACAAATACTCACTGAATGAATGAACAAGAGTGAATATTGCAAAGAACATTTCCAAATAAAATTTTATGCACAGACAACAACTTCCTTAAAACAAATCCATTAAAGAAAAAAAAATTCCAGGTCAAAGTAATAGTGTTCACTTTTTGAGGTAAAGTGTTAAAGTACTCCACAATGGATCTTATAATATACTTTCTCTAAAAAGAGAAAGAGCTCGTTTTTCTTCAACATCACTAGTATTTAGTAGTAGTATTCTTAAAACATTAAACATTCTATTATTTTTTGATTTTCAACTCTTTGGTTATTACAAATAAGTCATTTCTATTTCCATGTGCTATCACTCATTAATATATGAGAAAAACTATTAAAGAAAAAGTTTGAACACAGTCTCTTCCTCAGGTTTTAATATGTGCAAGTAGGTACCATGGAGAAGCAAAACTGAGCAGAAAGAATTATTACAGCAAACTCATGTAAGTAGATGTGTTACAAATAATTAGTAAGTAAAATCTAATAATAGTTATGCTAACAGTACATCTGTGTCTTTTTTTAAAAAGAGGATAAAGCCAAGGAAAATAAAATAAAACCAATCAAAATAAACCAGTGTAAGTGATATAGAACTTCAAAACATTACAAAATCAACAAAAGTTAACATAATGCCTTTTGTTGTCTTCAAAATACCGCAGATACCTTCAGACATAGTAAAAATCAAACAGAACAGAATAGACTGGAACCATTAAAAACAAAACAATGGGTGCAATAAAGGACTTCAAAACAAGACAATCCAAAATGGCTACCATAATATATCTTGCTATCTTTTAAATAGCTACTCATGCCATCAAATATATCAAACAAAACGAAAGAGAGTAAAACCCAACCCAACACAACACTGAACAATATAGGAATTCAAAAGGAGACTATAGGCAATCAACAATGGCTACCACCCTCAGTGGGCGATCCCCCCTAGATGCCACACTGTGCACTGCTATCCTCTGAACAGATGATCAGACCACTGGCCCTAGACCTGCAAGGTCAGTGAAACACCAAAGCACCACAGGCATCCAATTGCATTTCACCTTGATAGCTATCATCACTGCCTGTGTTTCTTCGGATCAGCTGGTCACTTACAGTGGGGAGGGGAGGGATTGGTACTTCTTGATTGTCAGCCCACAAGCCAGAAGGGACTGGAATCTGGCTGTACCCTGCTGGGGGAGGCCTGCGCATGGCACTGGTTTGTAGGTGGACTTTGCTTCATGGTGGGGCCTTGTTCTCTCTCCCTGCAGTCCGTGAATGGCACTGACTTATGGGGAAAGGCTTGGGTCTGGCTGTCCCCACTCCAGCATGTATCTGTGTCTTTATTAGCTATGTCTTTATATTAATCTATATCTATTTATACATCTGCATTTATATCTCTATACATTTGGCCTTTGCTTTCTGTCACTTTCTCCCTTCTTTTCTTCTAACACAGTCTCTTTTCCTTACACTATATTTTATTTTGTTTGCTTGCCTTTTGTTCATTTGTTTATCTCAGTATAATTGTGACTGGCAGTAGGATGGATTATACTGGGGATGAACCATAAAGACTTAGAATCTTTTTAAAAGAAATGTCCCAGTTACCTGTAGCTGTGAACCAAATCATCCTAAAACTCATTAAAGCAAGAACCACTTGGTAATGTGCATGGATTCCGCAGATCAGGGAACTGGACAGGACAATGTAGGGAAGGCTTATCTTTGCTTAAGTCTGTTCAAAGTCTGCATTTGAGAAAACTCAAAATGCTGAGGGCAACTTGAATGGCTAAACACAAAAACAGGGAACATCCAGAAGTCTTTCATCACTTGCTTAGAACCCTGGTTGGACCTATCAAACCCAGGGCCTGGTTGAAACAATTGCATGGAGTTCTTCCACATGACCTCTCTATACACCTTGGGCTTCCTCACAGCATGGTGGTCACAAAGCAGTCATGCCTCTTATGTTGTGACTCAGAGCTCCAACAATAATGTGTTCAAAGCTGCTTGGTCTTTGATGATCCAGCCTTGCACAACACATAGCATAACTTTTGCCATATCACATTCACAGTCTACAGCTTGGCAGACTACAGAAAAATGACTGAAACAATGGGGATGCAACTAAGTGCTGCACTGTGATAAGTGGCCCAAATGCAACAGGAATTCATAAAAGCAAGAAGTGGTGATGTATGGGATAGTCTGAGGTCTTGGCACCTCAGCATTGGTTGGAGAGTATGGGTGGGATTTGGGATCTAATTCCTGTAGTGAGTTGGTCAGGGAAGAAGGAAGACAGGAATGAGGAAAGGTACAAGGGCCATGGAGCAGGTAAAACTGGACAGGTTAGACTGGGATGTTGTCAGTCATAAGGCAAGTTAGAAAGAGGATCAACTACAACTACTAGCCAGACTCTGTTAAAGAGAGGGTTATTAAAAACTTTATCAGGAAACTGTGTTTAGAATGACTAAATGTCAGGCTTTGCAGAACGAAATAGAGTCAACACTGGAGATTAGGAACAACCACCAAGAGCCAAATCCACATACCACATATAGCAGTATTATTTATTAATTTTCAAAAGGCATTTCATTTTTTTTTTAAACTTAAGTACAGTCATCCCTTGGTATCCACAGGGGATTCATTCCAGGATGCCCTCCAATTTCAAAACCCACAGATGCTCAGGTCCTTTATATGGAATGGCATAGTATCTGCACATAACCTATGTACATTCTCCCCTATACTCACCTCTAGACTACTAATATCACACAATACACATGCTATGTAAGTAGTTATTACACTGTATTGTTTAGGAGACAGTGACAATAAAGAAAGTCTGTGTATGTTCAGCACGGATGCAATTTTTAAAGTAATTTTTTTTGGTTTAAGGTTGGGCGAATTTATGGATATGGAACTCACAGATACAGAGAACTGAGTGAGTATTTATATAAAAAAGAAAAAGAATCTTTGTATCAGTACTACACATGAAGCCTGGTATACCTGTCTCTCCCCTTTTCCCCCCATCAAATCCTTCTACAGGGGATGGATTCCTTCTATAATGGTAGACAGTTAAAGACTCACTAGCACTGAACTGAGCTTTCCTCTTCACTACACAGGCAGGATTGGGAAAGAATTAAAAAAGAAACTGCTTGATTATTAGGGGAATCCAAATTACACTACATCGTATCTGTACCTCTTAAACTTTCACTCTCCACAAGCACTTTAGGAAACCTCAGACCTTCAAAACAACACAGCAAAGTAGCTAAACTGGATTACATATGACTATACTGCACACATCTCTGTACCATAGCAGAAATAATATTAATTATTATTACTATCATTAAAAGCATCACCAACTTTCATAAGATCTTCACTTCTTCCCTCTGAAATTAAGAAATGTTAACTTTAAAGCCATCATGCAAAGGAAGGTCAGAATAGAAGCAGAAGTAGTCTGAGACTCAGTTCAGATGTTAATCTCATCTTTGTCCTGATTGTAGCCAACAACACATATAGACTGCTCCTAAGTCTTCCTGAACCTGAGCCCTACATTTGGCTCTCTGTTGGACGTCTCTGTTTTGATATTTCACAATTGCCTCATACTTAACACGTTCAAAACATAACCCATTGTCTTTCCTTCAAACTCTGTGCTTCCTCTAGGTTTATGATGTAGGTGATCCTATGTGGGAAGCAGCAAAGGAATCTGAGTGATTCAGGAGTAATCCTCTTGATTACATCCCATATCCAACAGAATCAAGTGCACATCACCTCTTTTAAAGAATTTATGTAACGCATATGTTTAATAGACTGAGTTATGCAGAATAGTAACAATAGAATTATATAATCAAATAACTATTCTAATTCAGTTATGAGCTGCTAATTTTCAAATAGAGTACAACAAAAACACAAAACTGCTTAAACAGAAGGCAACCTTTCTTGTACTTTTTATTATTTAAAAAAAGTCCCAGGAAAATCACAATCAAATCATAGATAAATGCATGTTTATGGGTACTTGTGCATGCTGCATGCATGGGTGTGTGCAAGAATGTATGCTATGGGTACCTGCGTGCGCACTGACTTCTAGAGACCAATTTAAGATGGAGAAAAGACAATAAAGATGCAGGACCAAGAGCTACATTGCAAGTCTAATATTCTTCCTAACAACCATTCTGCCCCACACCCCCTGCCATCTTTACCAAAGGGCTCCCAGCTCTGATGAGTTGTAAGCAGCCCTGTGTTTCTGGACACCTTGGCCTCCTCGCCAGTACCTGCTTTAGGCACAGCCCGTGAAACTCTGGCTGTGACACATGAACTGAATTCAGTGGGAAAGAGCTTTTGAAAAACATTTCACTGCTCTTAAAAAGGGAAATAAGGTTACGTGCACTCTCCCAGCACCTGAATTTTTTAACGTGCCTAGAACTCATGATGCCTTTTTGTCACCTTAGACAGAAACTAGAAGCTGAGGGTACAGAGCAGAAATATAGAAAGAACCCAGGGACCCGGCCACATTGTGGAGCTTCAGAATTTAACAACCCAACAGATTTTTTTTATGAGAGCTCTTAAGTTTTCTTACTATTTAAAACATTGTGACTTCAGTAGTCTCTTAGTTAAGCTTCAGTGCATCAGAATTGAAAAAGATTCAATAAATGTGTGCTTTTTAGTTTGTATTTTATTTTATTTTTATGTTACAAAAATTGTCCTTTCTTTTCTTATAAGAGAAAACTGTAGAAAATAATTTTATATATCTTAGACCTTCTAGATTTTAAGACAATCAGAGTTTAATACACTAATGAAAGAAGGAGAAGAAGGTCCAGCCCACTTAAAGAAAAAGACCAAAGGAACTGTATGTCTAGGTCCCTCTCAAAAATCTATCGCTTCAATCATTCTAATCCTGAGGGTTCTGTCAAAACCAGCTAGGTGCTTTGTCTTCAACTGACTTATTCCTGGGGCTTTATTGGGACTTATTGGGGCTTCTTTATGACAAAACAAATAGAAATGCCAACTACTATCATTCAAGGTCCTGATAAACTGCTTGAGATTCCAGCCTCTAAGACACTGATTACTTTGGAGTAATCATCCTTGAACAAAGTCAGAAAGGTTCCTCAATTCATTTTCAAACAAACAAACTGAATCTTTAATCATAGGTCAGTTATAAGCAAACTGTTTTTGCAATTATTGTTTCTTCCAAGCATTTTTGTCCTGTGATTTCATATTTCCAAAGGTAAATTTTAAAGTCACTCCAAAACGAATCGATGGCTTGAGTCTACTCTTTATCATACATATTTATTTATCTCTACTTTAGGAACTCTAAAATATCTATTTTTAACATTTAGGGAAAAGCTATTTTACTCCTGGGTAAAATGTAATTTTCCCCCAAAGATTCTTTTTTAAAAAACTAGTTTTTAAAATGTTATTTTGAACTTCAAAAACTTTGTTGCAAATCATGACTCCATTGAAATACAGGCTAATATATATTATTTTAAATTAGAAAATGAATATCACTACGAAGTTAAACTCACGTGTAAAAGTTGCTTCCTCTAAAAGACTATCAGTGGAGCCATACTTTCTGTAAGGTTCATATTGGTCAGCCTTTTGTCACTGTACAAAATGTCCAAGAAAAATCAACTTAATAAAGGAAAAGGTATATTTTGGTTTGTGGTTTCAGAGGTTTCAGTCCATGGACACTTGGCTCTGTCACTTGTGGGTCTGCGGTAGCACAGTACATCATGACGGGAGCACACAGCATTAGAGGCCAGTTCCACTCATGGCAGCTGGGAGAAAGGGAGAGAGAGAGAGGGGAAAGGAGACAGGGAGGAAGGGAGAAGGAAAGGGGTCAGGGTTCCAACATTCCTTCCATGACATTCCCCCAATGACCTAAGTTCCTCCTGCTGGGACCCATCTCCGAAAGATTCAATCTCCTCCTAGTAGCACCCCAAATTGGTGATCAAGCTTCAGCATATGGGCCTTTCCGTGATATTTAAGATCCAAACCACGACACTTCTTTAAAGAGGACAGAGCAACGGGTAAATGGCTTATTTGTGACAGAAAAGTTTTATTAGACACCAACTGGAGATTTCTAAATAAGAATGCATTTCTTTTTTATTTAACTGAATCCTGAAAAATCATAATTGTGTATTTTTATGGAGCATGCTCTCATATTTACTGCAGCATTACTCACAATGGTCAAATTATGAAATCAACCCATGTGTCTTTATTTATTTATTTATTTATTTATTTATTTATCATTACCTTTCTGCCACCAGCAATTCTAGGCAGAATGATGCTGTCCAACGAGTAGTAGTGCACATTACAAGGACAAGAGTAAAACATGAGAGTAGGAAAGAGGCTTTAATAAAGCACAGTATATAAAAAAAATAGCACTTTCTGGAGACAGTATAAAAGTTTCCACTTTTCTGAAGAATTTATGAACAATGTCGTTACCAATCGCATAAAAGTAGTAAAGTTCTAGTACATGGTAGAATCATCTGCTCAGCAACTAGTATGTGTCAGGCACTTATATACAGAATTTTAACGATGGGAGGAACTTTCAGTACTTTAATGCTCTCTTTGGCAAGATAATATTCCCCCAGTCTTCACAAATGAATGGGTGAAAAAAATAAGCATGAATTTCTAAGGCAGGCTGTGATGGGCACGGTTTCTTCATACTTTCTGGATTATACTGTATTCCACAGACACCGCGGTATGGTCCTGTGGTATCATCTCATTGGAACTAAGGTTCCATATAATGGATCAGAGGAAGGGAGACTTACTGTCTAAGCTATAAACTTAAAACAGCATCCTCAGACCTCTAACTGAAAGACAAGGGCAGATCTCAAAGTGTGAGAGGCACTCAGGTGATGAGTATAGTTACTCCCTCTACAGGTACTGCCCAATCACACCTACATCCACAGACCAACTGGTCTGCTGGGAAATCACTACCTTCCTCACCTTTCTGCCACCAGCAATTCTAGGCAGAATGATGGTATCCATAGAGTAGTGCACATTACAAGGACAGGAGTAAAAAATGAGAGTAGGAAAGAGGCTCTAATAAAGCATGGTGAATAAAAAACAGCACTTTCTGGAGACAGTATAAAAGTTTCCACTTTTCTTAAGAATTTATGAGCAATGTTGTTACCAATCGCATAAAAGTAGTAAAGTTCTAGTACATGGTAGAACCATCTGCTCAACAACTAGTATGTGTTAGGCACTTACATACAGAATTTTAATGATGGGAGGAACTTTCTGTACTTCAATGCTCTCTTTGGCAAGATAATATTCCCCCAGTCTTCACTGTTTAATGACAAACCGATTTCAATTAAAAGGAAGCATATATATATATATATATATATATATATATATATATATATATAGTGATCTGTATCAAAGAAATTAACTCTAAATTACATGTTATCTATTGTCTATGTTTGAACCTCCTGTGCGTGGGACAATTGGACTGCGATGCTCTCGCTTTATTGAGCATCCACCTCTGCCCTCAGTGAGGATTTAAATAGAGGAAGAGGAAAAACTTCCCAGGCAGACAGGAGGGGTCCAGGAGGGAGCCCAGGCAGACGGTTGAACTCATACATTGCAGGGCCAAGGGTTTCAGTATGAGGAATAATGAGCTTCATAGGAAGGGATTCACCCTGAAAGGAAAATAAGATACCAAGATATGCCCTGGACATTCGAGGAGAGGGGCAATTTTAAGAAGGATGCATTTCTTCTCCGTCAGTTCTGCTTTAAAGCTTTGTCTTCATAAAGGAAGGAGGGAGGTCCCAGGAAGAGAAAGAGGGCTCTGAAATAGTAAAGGTGGCTCCCACAGAAAACCTTAGAGGCTCTGGAAGCATAAAGCAGCACTACTGTGAAATCAAGGAGTGGGCGAGGTGCTCGCTATTGGGTGGAAACAGATTCTTGTTAGCAGAGTAAATAAGGCAACTCCAGCCCCAGGAACTGTAAATGGCTTTGCCAGCATGGAGTAGCATCGCAGAGGCAAAGGTGATCCCAGTGGGAGCACCATCCTCAGTAGCAGCAGGGGCCCCTCCACGCAGGGAGGTGGCCCAGCAGCCTGTGGGCAGCAGGAAGCAGTACCCTTGGCAAGGGCACTGTTTCCTAGACTTAAGAGCCTACCTCTGGGGTTCATTATCTCTCTCCAGCCCGCTAAGCTACTTCAGAAGAGTGATCTTTAGCAAAGCTAAGGTCTAGAAATTCTTTTGATCCCTAATCACTGCAAATCCGAACACTCTTAACAGTTTTGTTTCTAGTTTTAAAAAGCTGTTAAAAACAACAGGTCTCTGGGCTTTGGGTACTTAGCAATTTAATATATTTGGTTTAATTTTTTCTTACAATCAACCCTGAAATTCACTCAGTATTTACAATCAACCCTGAAATTCACTCTGTATTTTTTTACAATCAACCCTGAAATTCGCTCAGTATTTTAAACCCAATGTAGTAATTTATAGTTTTAGACACAAATTTGAGTTGCAGGTGTCGTACAGAAGTGACCAAGGCTTGCTGGCTGCCCAGTTGCTCAGCATCTCAATGCAGGTTTGCTGGAACCTTCAGCTCTATTTACAGGGTGGTGTACTGAGAAAACTCTTTCTGGTTAGAATGACGGTCTCTTCGCTATACCTGTAGTGACAGTGTATAAAATGTCAAATCATCCATTTGGTCATCTGTGCCTTGTTTTTGACTACCCTGAGCTGTAGACATAAATATTAATGCAAAGATAAATCTGCCCACCTGATATCCTACTCAAACTGGCCTACTAACCTTGAAATTACATCTAGCAATTATTAAATCTCTCCTTTAAACAAGTTCACTGGCTAAAACAACACACACAATTCCAGACATAACTAGAAATCTCCACTCAGAAGGAAAACTTCTTTCTAGATTAATAGCGCAAGCCGGGCCTGGTGGCACACACCTATGATCCCAGCACTCAGGAGGGTGAGACAGGAGGATCGTTGTGAGTTCGAGACCAGCCTGGGCTACAAAGAGAGCTCAAGGCCAACCTGAATGGCACAGTGAGACTCTGTCTCAAAAAGACAAGGGCCAGGGATTTAGCTCAGTGGTGTAAGTGCCTGCTTGGCAAGTGCGAGGTCATGAGTTCGATCCCCGGTGCCAAAACAAACAAACAAAAAAAAAAGGATAGTGCAACCAACAACTCAATAGTTTGGCCTAAAGCCCATTTATCTTGCTGTATTCTAGTCTGGAAACATGTAAGCAAGGAATTCAGAATAGGTGCTGGGCTAGGTACTGGCCTATTTATTTAAGTAGGAATTACATTTAACGAGTAGTTAAAGGAATTATTCTTCCCATGAAAGACATAAATATTTCTGTCTTAGTAATTTTACCAATGAAGACTTTGAGTCTGTTTTTTCAGTCTTGACCAGCAATCCTATTCAAATAGCTTTCCACCAATCACTGGTTGCTAACTCGTCTCTCCCTGTAAAACTTTCGGCATAAATGCATTCTCTTTAACACTTAGATTTTTTTCAAGGATTTCACCTTTTCATTCTTGTCCGCACTACCAGACAGTTATTCTCAACCCAATGCAAAATGAAGCTAAGAGACGTAACCAAACAAAGCAACTAGCCTCATACAGTAACGAGGCAACTCTGTAAAAGGCTGGCAGGATAAACACCTGCCTCTTTCCATGTCTCCTTGTACACAGCTCATCGCTGATGTGCCTCTGATACCTATGCAGTCATCTGGCAGTGGGCTGCTCTGCTCCACGTGGTCTCCGAGTACCTGCCAATGTGACTCTGTCCTTCACACTCAGAGGATGGGCTTCCAGCTCACCTCTGCTTTTTATTAAAGGCAATGGGCAGGCAGGACGAAAGCACTCCTTTTCACAAGCCACTTTCAGCGAAGCCCTGGAATTGTCTTATCATTATCTCATTTTTGTCCTATTTCTTAGAGTGAAAAAAAGCCACACTACAATGATAGCTGATTTCATTTTCTGGCTTATGAGTGAGCACCCAGTATTGCTTCACCTGTAGCAAGTTAGAAGGACTAGAAAGCAGGAATTACTTGGCAGCCTACCAGGACAGCGCACACTGTGTGCTGGCTAAGCAGGAAAGAAGCATCCCAGAAAGAGAGACGGGCAGACTCCAGACACAAATACATGTTCTTCACATTTTTACCCTTCTGAAGCACTGCACCGAAGGTCGGTGTCCGCCTTAAGTGCTGCACTTAGCCTTCAGTTTAATGACTGCTCACAACGCTCGCGTCTCACTTTACTCAGTTTTTCTGGTTCTATTTAGAGATGTTTTCTTAGTATGAATGGGATGATGTTGAAAAGTTCCTAAGGGCTCTTTCATAAGGGATTTTAAGCCTCAGGGACAGGATCTTGGCTCAGAAAAGATGAAACCATGATGGCTGATCACTGGAGACCCTCTTTTTATAGGCCAAGCATGAAAAAAAAGGTTGGAAAATACTTCCAAATTAGGAATCGGGGAGTATGAATGGAGTTATTAGTACCCCAGTGCAGGATCTGCTCTTTCACGACAGACACTGATGCTGAAAAAAGAATGGGGTGTATGTATGCAAGCATGAGCATGCACACACATACACACAACACACTACACTAGGATTCGACAGAAAGTTACTGTACCACTTAGCATGACTTACTGTTTGCCTACCAGAAAGCTTCTTTCCATCATCTGAATGAGATTTTATAAGCTAGGATTACAATTAAGCATATTCCAGGAGTTTTAAAGCAAGTTCGAATGAAAATTTTACATTTATCAAGTTATGTGTATTGAGTTTTTATTGGATATATTACATGACTATTTCTCTTCCCAGTGCCTTATAAGAACACACTCAGCTGGGACTGAGAATACTTACAAAAGATTTCTTTAAGAACATAGTAGGAGCCATTGGTGGGATGTGGTGAGAAGAATAAGATGCCAGCCCCTTCCTGTGAGTTGGTGCCATTCACGGGCTGTGGGGAGGAGAACAAGAAGCCAGCCACTTCCTGTGAGTCAGTGTCATGCGCTGGCCATAGGGAGGAGAACCAGATGCCAGTCCCTTCCAGCACACAGGCTGGGAGACAAGAAGAGCCAAGCACCCCCACCCCCGCCCCGACCAAGCAACCAGCTGATCCTGAGAAACGCAGGTTGAGATGATAGCTATTGAAGCAAAATACAACTTGATGCTTATAGGTTTAGTGTTTTATTGACTTTGCAGGCCTAAAGCCAGTAGTCTGATCATTTATTTAGAGGATAATAATACGCAATACAGCATTTATGGGGGATCTCCTTCCGAAGGTGGTAGCCATTGTTAATTCCTTATTATCTTGTTTTAAAGTCCTGTACCATTTTCATTGTTTTGTTTGGTTTGGTTTTGTTCTCTTTTGTCTTGTTTGATTTTATTATATCTGATGGCATGAGCAGCTATTACAAAGATAACAAGATATATTATGGTAGCCATTTTGGATTTACTATTATCTTGCTTTGAAGTCCTGTATTGCATTCATTGTTCTGTTTTTACTGATTCTATTCTGCTCTTTTGTTTGATTTTACTATGTCTGATGGTATGGGCAGCTATTTTGAAGACAGCAAGAGGCCTCATGGTAGCCATTGTTGATTTCCTATTGTTTTGTTTTGAAATCCTGTATCACACTGTTTCGTTTTGATAGGCTTATTCCATTTTGTTTTGCTAGGTTTTATTCTCTTTAAAATAAAAAAAAAGAAAAAAATGATCAATCAAAAAGAAAAAAGAACATAGTAGGAAGGGGCAGGATACAAGATAAGCCTGGAGAAGTCTGTAGTATCAGAAAGAAACGAAGTTCCCCCAAAATGAAAGCATTCAGGCATGTCCTTTTTCAAGAATCAACCTGAAAAAGCTCCCAGCAGTCACACAACTCAAGGAACAAAATAAATAACATGAAAATAAGGTTATATCCATAGGATAAAACAAATATTCAAGTGTTCTACTGGTATAAAGCACTGGATAAGTAAATATTGGGGGAGAAGAGATAAACCTTCTTAATAATGATAAATGGAGTTATCCTTGGTCCAGATGTTGCTGAATGCAGGAATGTGAGACTTAATTTCCAACAATTAGAGTGTGGCAAGGGAAAAACAATATCTGAGGAAAGCTGTTGCACTAATTTAACCAAGTGGTCACGATCAAGATCAACAGTAATGGCATGAAGCCATCGTACACATCTTACAATGATAACATGACAAGGGCACATCATCCCTGGTGTTTTTTCAAAAGCCCACCATCCCAGTTGAACAAACACAAGGTGAGGAACATTCTAAAGAATATCTGTCAGTATGTTTTAAAATTGCCAAGGTCAGGAAAAATGAGGAAAGGCTGAGAAGCTGTCACTGACTAGAGGTAACTAAGCACACATGACAATGAACTACAATGTAGTATCCTGGATGGGATCCTGGAACAGCAAAAGGACATTCATTTAAAAACTAGTGAAATTTGAATAAAATCTGGAGTCAAGACATCAGCATTATGGAAAACTGAAGTGTGAGAAGAGTACAGGAAATGCTAGACTTATCTTTACAAATCTTTCCTGGGAATCTAAAGTTATTCCACAATAAACTTACTTTAAAGATTATTAAAAATCTTATAGGTTAGATTTTAAGAAGTGTGTGCAACATCATGGATTAAATCAAGAAGATTTTAGGGAATGAAAAATGTTTGAAAATAGTGGAGTCAGGAAATTGAAGTAGGAAATTCTTAGTGATTAATACTGGCAGATCTTTAAGGAGATTTTGGTAGTTTTGACAAAATCCCCTGATAACTGGTGGTCAACTTGTAATACCAGCTGTACCGAATCAGCGTGGTGCTGAGTGTGGATGGCCCAGCCGAGGATTGTTGCCAGGATAAAAAGAAGAGCTGAAGAGAAAGTAGTGTTGTTGGTTCTCCGTGGTGTTGCTGGTTCTTCTGCTGCCGTTGGTTCTCTTGGAGGAGCTTGTTGAGCTTCTTTCCTGGTATGAAATTGGTTGTTCTCATCGCCAGAGGAGCTTGGGACCTGGTTGTTGCTGAGAATGACTGCAGTTCACTTTGAGGGAGCTCTCGTTCTTACTTTGAGCATCGCTTCCTGGCTCCGATGAGGATAGTGTGCCGTTCAGTCTCCTGGGGAGGCTTCTCACAGCTGGCTTCCTGATATGAACTCGGCTGTTCTCATTATTGGAGGAGCTCAGGACCTCGTTGTCACTGAGGATGGCTGTGGTACTTTTTGGGGGAGCCCTTGTCCTTACTTTGAGCATCGCTTCCTAGCTCCAGTGCACAACCCTCAACCTATTGGCACAGATCCTTCACCCTGCTGGCACAGACTTTCTAGCTTCTACCGCTGACCTTTGGGTGTTTCCAGCACAAATTCATCAACCAGACTTGCATGAGATATTGTCATGGGTTCTAGGCCTCCAGTTGGACTCATGGGAGGCACTGTCATGGGCTCTAGGTCTTCAGCTGGACTCGTGCAGGACACTGTCATGGGATTCATGCCCTCAGCTGGGTTCTTTGGGTCTTAGTGTGTGGACAGATTTCCTGCACTCTTTCTTTTGTATTTGAGTCTTTGTGCTTTGTTTAGTTTAGTTTAGTTTAGTTTTGTTTCGTTTTGTCTTTTTGAGACAGGGTCTCACTATACCATTCAGGCTGGTGTTGAGCTCACTTTGTAGCCCAAGCTGGTCTTGAACTTGCAATGATTCTCCTGCCTCAGTCTCCCAAGTGCAGGGATTACAGGAGTGTGCCACCATGCCTGGCTTGTATTCCACCCTTTGGGTGACCACTGTAATACTATAAATTTGGTGTCCTGTATAAATTGTCTTTCCTTGCAACCCCTAACTATAAAATGCCTCCTAAGTAATTAAAATTGAAATACATAGAAAAGAAAACAAAATGGTCCACTCATAAATAACAGAAATATTAGTAAAATGGCTGTGAAACGTTCCTTTCCCAAGTCTTAAAAAAAAAATAAGTGGAGCCAGGTGTGGTGGCACACTCCTATAATCCCAGCACTCAGGAGGCTGAGACAGGAGGATCATTGCGAGTTCCAGACCAGCCTGGGCTACAAAGCAAGCTAAAGGTCAGCCTGAATGGCATAGTGAGACCCTGTCTCAAAAAGACAAGGGCCAGGGATTTAGCTTAGTGGCCTAACCACCTGCCTGGCAAGCGCGAGGTTGTGAGTTCAATCTCTGGTGCCAAAAAACAAACAAAAAAAAATCAGTGGAATCTCAAACTGCACAATGATTTGGATACAATCTCATCGATCATCTTCTTTTGGCATTTAATCGTAACTGTGTGAACGCCTTCTCAGTAGTTTTCACGGCACTTCTGATGTTTCCACTGAATTCATGCTATGTTTAACATCTATCATATTTACCTGGCAAGCAGGATATTAAGCCACCTATTCTTTAACTCATGTATATGTATGGATTCTGGCTCACTAAGCACATACTCATTCGACAATCCGCTCTTTCAATAGTGAAGGTAATCAATGTTGGGTGTCTACCAGGTACTCTGCTGGGCATTAAGAGTACTGTACACTGTTGTGACTAAGATGTCACAGTCCTTAAGCCTTTCACTGAGGGCAGAAGACAGGACAATTAATTTGAACAATTAAAAAAGAAACAGTATGTCAAGTGTCATGATAGATGCCTATCCATGATGTTACAGGACTACATGAGAAAGACATCCAACCACACTCTGGGTTTAGAGGTGACAAAATATAATTTGAGTTCCAAAAGGCAACTAGATCATAACCAAGCTGAGGTCAAAGGTCCAACCCTGTACTTTATGAATTGTCCAAAGTCTGAAGCTCTCAGCTTATTGCAGAGAGCAAATATTAGAATGTTAATGTTAATTATGGTAATAATGATATTGATAATAAGGGTCCAGACAATAATGATGGTTTGGGTCCAAGATATAGAGATATACAGGGCAGACTTCCAACTCTCAAGGAGTTTTTGCGATTTTTCCCGTGCATTTTTGTATCCATCATGCCAAGTAAAATTTGTGACACATCCCTGGCACTCAATAAATGCTTGCTTAACAGATGAAACTGTTCACATTCCCTACACCCAAGCCAGCACCAAGTCCTAGGACTCTTATTTCACAATACATCTTGTATTTGTGCCTCCTCACTTTTTCTGCTTTTATTGCCTGCTTGTCATTTCCTTTGCTAGTCTCACATGGGTCACTAAGAGATTTACACTGACGTCTCCATTGGGTCTCGTTCTGCAAGACTTTATGCCACTTCAATTACCTAAAACCTGGACTTTCTGAATGAAGCACCTACTTAAATATCTCCCCTTTACTTATAGAACAAAGCTCGACATTTTTGAAGTTCTCATGCTCAAAAATGTACTATTGTGTGTGTTTTTACACACTTGAATAAACATTTGTGTTCAAGTCTGGTGTACATGATTTCCCATTTGTCTAGTTTATTAACCTTCATAAACTGGGATTATTAACTTTCCTGGCCCAAGTTAATGCATAACTTTTTTAGTATATTATTTTCTAGAGATCTCATTATTTGACTTTATACTGTAGGTCCATCATTTACATTAAACTTATTTGTGTGGATGATGTGAAAGAAAATCACAATGCATTTTTATTAATAGATACACAACTGACCAAGCCCCTTTGCTTTTTAAAAAATACCGTCTCATTCCCACAGTACTTTAGTGTTATTTCTTTCATAAGTCCAGTATCTAAACAAGTACAGGTCTGTTCATGCATTCTCTAGTTTATCATCTGATGTATCTGTTTATTCTGCACTACAGCCATACTACTTTAACTTAATAACAAGTTGTGGTATCTGGAGTCAGTCTTTTAGTCTTGTTATTCTTCAAGATTTTCTTGGCTGGTTTTTGCCTTTGCTTTCCACATAAATTTTTGACTCCATTTGCAATATGCACACACAAATTTGTTGAGTTTTTAACTGGAATTAGTTCTACTCTGTAGATCAGTTGGGGTTAGAATGAAAAAAGAGGTCTTACAACTTTTAATAGCTATATTCCTAGTACAGTATTTGTTATTTTTGCTAATATAAATAATAATGTCTTTTGTATTCCGTTCTCTGACAAATTCAGTGAAATTAATTCAAGTGTATCTGTATTTTGGATTTTCAAATGTACATGGTCACATCACATACCAATATGATATACAATTTCACTGCTCCCTTTTTAAATTCTAATATTTTAATTTTTTATCTTGCCATATTGCATGGTCTATGACTTCCTATACAATAACGATAGAAGTGATGATACTGGATATCTTTCTTCCACTCATACTCTACGACGATGGTTTTTCAATATTTCACCATTAATTGTGATCTTTTTTAAAGAAATCTTTTATCAGAATACTAAAAGTTGGTTTTATTTCTAGTTCATTGAAAATTTTATCACGCATGCGTACACAGTTACATCACATAATGAAGTGTTCTTCCTTCATCTTTCTATAGATAGCAAACTAGTCTGTTAATGTGATAAGTTACATTAATTGATTTTCAAATTTTATATCAACTGCATTGCAGGGGGAATTCAGCTTTGTTATGATACATTACCACTATACATGATGGCACTCATTACTTACTCTTAACTTTACTTTCTTTTTGTCTAAATAATGTGGCCCTTGAAAGCAGTATTCTTATACTATTTTGCTTTTCTCTGTAGTATGTCTAACACTATAAACATACTGTAACGTATTTATAAAACTGTAAGCATCTCAAGGGAAGAGAACTACAGTCTTAGGGTATTCTCCAATGTATGGAACACAGTATATAGCAAATAAATGCTTACTGAATTAAATTCATAATCTCCTAACAGTATCTTTCACAAAAAAAGAAGAAGCTCTCAACAAATGTGTCAACTGGTGAGTTTGTCAGCTAGTCATTTTTGTTTGTTTTATGTCAATGAATCCCATCTCAGCTTAACTCCTCGTGTTTCTATGGATTTTACTGGTAGGAACACAGTAATACCACATTTCAGAGAAACACTATAGTCACAAAGCTACTGTCTACTCTGGAGAATAAAGAAACAGTTATCACTCAAGGCCATGACCCCCAGTTCCATGACACCCAGGCAGGTACTTCACCCTGGACCCATTTCACACACCAGGCAACCGTATGACTTTCCCACACAGATACCCAGGAAAGAGTGCCACGCTCTTCATGTAAATCCTTAAGAGCTAGATTTGTGAATTTAGAAATTGGGCTCATTTCTCCATGTCTCTCAGAAAAACCAGAATGTACTTTCTTTGGCTAAAAGGTCTGTCTCTTTAACAATCACGGTTTGATATTACCTCAACGTTTATGTTGTATCTTCAGCTCTCACACCATGATCTGTACAGATATGAGAACATCAATTCAGTATCTTTAATGTCCCCAGTAAACACAGTTTAAGCAACATTTCTGGTGTGAGAAATTAACACAGCGTCCACCTGTTTAACTATGTTATCTATCTGTCAAGTCAGTGTGAGAATATACTATACCTACTGTCATGTACTGGAAGTTCGAAAGATGCATCAGATTTCTTTCTTTCTTTCTTTCTTTCTTTCTTTCTTTCTTTCTTTCTTTCTTTCTTTTGTTTTTTTGAGACAGGGTCTCGTTTTGCAGTTCAGGCTGGCCATGTGCTCACTTTGTAGCCCAGGCTGGTCTTGCACTCGCAACGATCCTCTAGCCTCAGTCTCCCGAGTGCTGGCATGAGATTTCTTGATTTGTGAAGTGGAAATAGAAACATGAAGAATTGCTATCTAGATTTAAACCTGAGCTACACACAAAAGTGTGTAAAAAGAAATAGAAGCAGTTTAGAAAAACTAGTCAGAAATTCATGTATCATTACTATATGGAATCAGAGAAGAAAAACAACATCTGAAATCCATCATCTTGAGCTTCTAAACTAAATACACTGAATGTGATATGTCACGGACTCTAATTACGTTAAAATAAGTCAATGAGCCTCACCCAACAGAGTTCAAAGAAACCAAAGCTTTTACAAAACAAACCGGCTAGTCGGCACACAGGGAGAAGGGTCCATTAGTGGGCAAATACACGTAAAGCGTTGCAGTGACAAGTGCAATACAGGGACACAGCACTGAGATCCACTGGAAGATAGGACACAGGTAAGCGTTCATTTCCCGCCTAACGAGCTAGAGAAGCCGAAAACACTGCCCTGTATAGGATGCGTCTGTTTTGTTTATCTAAAATCACAGGAAATAATTCTGGATGATGTTACTGTTCTTAAGCGTTTGCCAGACTGTTTATCTGATTTCTAAAGGGGTATTTTAAAGATTCATTCCCTTAGGTTGAACTTTGTATTTCCGTGCTTTGCTGATCTGCTCTGTGGGGTATACCACGCTTGTGGATCCGCTCTGGGGACGTAAATGGCGTTTTATAACACGAGCTGAGACAACTGCATCTCTTTATTCTTCACGCATCACGTGAATAATTTATTCCAGGAAGTGTGCGTGTATTTGGCATTTACTTACTCTGCACTGGTAACATAAACTCAAGTAAAGGAGGTGCAAATTCACACTTAGAGGAAACTATCTTTTAAGTGTCACATTCTTACTAAACCAAGACATTACTATGGCTCACATTAGGGATTCTAGTGTTTACTCTATCAAGACTCCCTTCAGCATTCTCTTTCCATTGTAAATAAGCCACCTCAGCTATCTTACAGACTATTGTACAACCCAATTCCACCAGTGTTAACTAGGAAAGAGGGCTGAGGTTCGAGACAGGGCAAGGAGCTAGGCTTTACCTGCAGAGGCCAGCAGAGAGCACGAGAACCAGAAGATTTGGCCTCAAGATAACCAGGCAAGGAACAGCAAAGGGCCACTGTCTAGGAAGAGGCAGGTCACCAGAGGATGGACAGGTGGAAACTAAACAAAGAGGCAGCTTAACAGGCCCAGAACAGCAAGTGAGCTGGCCTTCCTGGACAAAGGACCCATGGGCTTTGGGTCTAGGACTATAATACAGGTATCAAATATATATAACACTGATCTCAAATGTGAAGTCTGAGATCTCTCTGGGTGGAGTGAGAGGACTCAGGCAGAGGGACAGGCAAGACTGAGAAGGAACTACACCTAAAGGCACCACTGTTGAGCAGTTATATGAGCCCAACACAGCACTAAGGTCATACGTACATGCTAGGGCTGTCCTCATGACAGCTTGCAAGGGATGCTCTCTTTCTTTTCCTCGTGGGTCTCAGCTGGATCTTTCTTTCCCGCCCCCTTGGAAGTGAGTCTTAGTCATAGAACTTTCTTTGGCAAATAAGCATCAGCCATAAGGATGGGTCAGCTCTGGGTAAAAGTGCTGATAGCCATCACTTGATCCAACAACTTCCCTTAAACTGCCCTGGTAACCGTAAGAGTCGGCATCTAGATGGAGCTTCTCTCAGGCAGGCCTCCTGAGAGGAGGACCCCCCCAACCCACACAGATGAGAAGCGTGAGAGGAAAATACACTTTGGTGGTGTTGGTACCCTGACATTTGGGGTCAATTTTTTTCCTGCAATACAGACATAGGGTGTGCCATTTAATCATCACAGAAAATCTCTTCTTTAAAGAGAAGGGATAATGTGAGCCCTTTGCCTACTGTCAAAAGTTAATAAGAAATAGAAACAAAGTCTAAATGAAGGTCTGTCTAACCAGAACCTCTACTTTCTAGCCACACATTAGCAAAAGCCAACTGAATATACAAGAAAGGAAAGAAGGTATCCCATCCCAATCTCCATAAACAGCATCAGGAAACCTTTACACCCACAACTAGCATAAAACCAGGCAACTTGGCCTCTGCGTCTCTACCTCTTTCTTAAAAATTGAAAATAAAAAGTTCAAAAAGGATATATAGTACAAAAGACCACCAGCCTATGTCATACTGTACAAAAGACCACTAGCCTAATGTCATGCTGCTCTGAGCAGGTCAGACCCTGTCATCCTCAAAGTGACCCAGCCCAGGACCAAGAGATCAGTGGGCGCAGGGGTAGCATCTTGCCCATTTTTTTTTTTTGGCTACAAAATAAGTCTTCACTTTTACATCATACCTAACATAAATATTGGATTCTACAAAGAATAAGATATTCATTACTTCCTAAGCCTAAGTCCTCCTAAAGCCGTAGGCATTATGATGCAGAACAGGAAGGAAAAGATTTTAAGAAGCAAGAGCATTATTTGTAGCTAATAAGATAACATTCTGTGTGTAGCCAGCAATTTTACTTTTCCCTAAAATGTGCAAGTAAGTTCAGGGTCTAAGATTCAAGGAACAGAACACAATTTACTTGTACCTTCTAATCATAATTTAGGAATGGAAGAATTTTTTAATATGTATTCATTTCTTAATAGCCATTCAACCCCGAGACTCGACCAACCAATGATAGAAAGAATATTTGAAGATCTAGTGGAAGTATTCCAATGATAGATCAGCTTATGTCCCTTTCCTCCCTTCTAAACCAGGGGATTCATCCAGTAACCTTTAAACTAGGAAAGAAAAAAGCAGTGATAAATTATTCTCACTTTTAGCAAAGTGGGTGGAAATATATTCTTTAGCTGTCACTTTACATCGTGTTATTGACTTTCACATTAAGCCACGACTCTGAAGTCTGGATGGAATCCACACACTGCCACATTTCATCTCAGGGAATCCCGTTATTGTGATGACTAAATACGTGTGTCATTTGAAGCCATAATTTATTTATCCCCTTAATACTTAGATTGGCTTTTAAAGCACCAGCAAAATACCTGAGTAGGCTGTTTTCAAGCATATGATCTTCATCATAATTAATTCATTTTTCTGAACGTAATAAAAATAATGGTCATTCACTTGATTAGACAGATCAGAAAGATGTTTTTTAAACCACCGTACATCACCTTTGCATTTCTATGACACGCTCATCCTAATCCCTGCAACATCAAACCAGAAGGTACCACTCAGGTTCAAAACACTGTCTGTCATGAAGCTACCATGATGTTTTCATGCTCTGTCAGCAGCCGTATAACCAGGCTACACTGATGACAGATTTTTCAATCTCAAGCACTGAGTTAGAAATCAACATCAACATTGCATAGGAAACATGACATAAATATTCTAAATGTGAGAACTTGAATTCAAATGAAATTTATGTCTTTGTTCGACTTTAATTTTTATAGCATTTTCATAAATATGAATCCATTAAACATGTGGGTATTTCAAAAGGACACGAGTATATGACAAAATTCATGTGAAGCAAAACCCCATTTCTAATTAAAAGTGAGTGCGGAGGAAAACATCAGAATACACATCTCTCAAGAACTGTAGTTAAGAAAGCTGAACAACTGGCATGCTGATTTAAATAACAAATAAGCTGACTGACTTTTTTAAATGAAGGCAATGCTCTCTTTTGAAGCATCTGAGTGAAGAAGAAAGCACAGATGCACACATATTTTCAAACAACCAGATCTTCCTTTGCTTGGTCTCCAATCCTCCAGAGAGCCCGGCATCCTATCCTCAGGTAGAAAGGCAAGGCTGCCATGGCCACCTGGTAGACCTGCTTACTTTCAATGAAAAGCTAAAAGTGAAAAAGCAATGAAGTAAGACGCATGCAGCATCTGTGACTCACAAAGCCACAGCCATAGAAGGTTGCGCTATTGATTTTCACTAAGACAATAATGGAAATAGATGAGCTAAAAAGCACGAGCTGCAAATGAACACACATTCTGGGTAGAACTGAAATGGAAACATGTTCTATGAGCATTCGAAGGCTGGACCACTTTTCTCCGGCACTGAAATCAGCAGCATCAAGAACCAAATTACACGAAGATGCCATTACACTCCCACCACACACGCACACACAATTCAATACATCACGGGCCCCTTCGCTAACTCTGAAACCTGCACTTTAAATCAACGCTGCTGTTGCCTTTCAAACAAACAACCTGCCATCCTGGAAATCCCCTCCAGCTACTTCCTCAGCCTCACGAATCTGAGGTATCCTTTTGGGATCAGCAAAAGGCTCTCTAGACACAAGGCAGAGCCTGTTACTAACTCAAAGCTTTAAATTAGAGCTTCGGAATTGATCATTTCAATGACTTAATCAGAACCTCAGATCTGAGCAAAGACCCTCTCAGAGCGTAACGGAGAAACACCCCCTTTGCACGCCTCCTCGGGAGCCCGTGGTATTGCAATGCCCACGAACAGCAGCGTTCGGGTTGGCGCAGCGGTTGGAGATGTGTGAGTTCCAGGAGTTTCTGGTTTTCTCCTTCTGTCATTATTAGCGTCGTGACCCAAATACAAGGAAACCTCCACATTCCATTAACAGACTCAATTTGGATTCAGCAGCTCGGCGGGGAAGAAATAGCCGCTCTCCTCACCTAGCGGGGCTGCCCTCGAGATAATTCTCTTAGTTCCATTTTAACATTTGGTTTCAGAAGATGCTGATGGGTCAGATTTGGAACTGTGGATCCACAAAACGTTTCATTAGAGGGACTCTTTTCTTTCAGAATGGCCAGCCTTAGGGGCTTGACCCCAGAGCTAGGAATACTTTGGGGGAAGCCAGCACGCCCTGGGCCTGGGGCTCCTCACTCGCAGGCTCCCACCCGCAGAGCGGCGAGTTCCTGGGGAGATGGGCGATTCGCACATTATTCTCCTTTCTCCTTGCAATCCGCTCATCTCTCCCTAGTTGGGCTCCAGTAGAGCTCCCGAGGGCTCATCCCAGCGGACACTCTGCAGAAAACTCTAAAGGCTTGTGCGCAAACCCAAGCAGCGTCGCCAGTAACGTAACTTCACAGTGCCATTAATTTGTAGTTTCTGGACAAAGTGAAATAGTGCCAAAGACCCAAGTAAACGCCCCTCTACAACCCCTCACGATGCAACGCCGCGCTCCTGGGAGCCGCGTTTGTGTCACTTCTACTTTGAGCCCACCTCGCAGATACCCCCAAGAACACAGTGCACATAAACCCCACAGCGAGAAGCCGCCGGGGAGGGGAGGTCTGGGTGTGCAAGCTCCGTGGAGCCTGAGCGGACCTCCCCTCGCCTTCCCGCAGCCGGGTCGGGAAGGCAGCAAAGTGCAGAAGGCGGAGCCCCTGGGCAGGCGAAGGACGCGCACGCCCTCCCTCCACGGCGGGCCACCTGCCCGGGTCCGCGCGCCCCGCGCCCCGCGCCCGGCCACCGCCGCGGGAAGGGCTGGGGAGCAGGTGCCGGCCGGGGCCGAGGAGCGAGCCGCCCTTACGTGTTCCAGCTTGTCTTTCCTCCGGAGCCAGACGCTGGCGCTGTAGTCCTGCTGCTTGACGCTGCTGTAGAAGTTCGCGCCCACTCGGGTCAGGCTCGGCGACGGCTCCTTGGGGCGGCTTTTGAGCTTCATCTGCTCGAAGCCCTCGTGGGGGGAGGCCGAGAGCCACTCGTGCTGCCGGATCTCCATCCTGACATGACCAGGCGGCGGCCGGCGCGCAGCGGACTCGGGATGGGGCCGGGCGCGCGGGGGACGGGAGGCCCAGCCGGAGGCGGAGCCGGAGCCGGAGCCGGAGCCGGAGCCGGAGCGGGAGCCGAGTGAGAGCGCGGGGCGCGCGGGGCGCCGGACGCCGGCGGGGAGCGCGCGGCCGGGCGGGAGGG
>RJWT010010438.1:0-24180 GCA_004365215.1 Cuniculus paca
TGCCTACACCTTCAGACATACTATAATCAAACAACACAGAATAGAGTAAAATCAATCAAAACAAACAATGAAAGCAATACAGGGTTTCTAAACAAGATAATTGGACAACCTTAATGGCTGCAATTATATATTTTGTTATCTTTAAAATAGCTGTCCATGCCATTAAGTATAATAAAATCAAACAAATCAGAATAAAATGAAACTAATCAGAACTATGAATACAATCTGAATTTCAAATCATGATAATAGATTAATTGCTTATATATCTTGAAGTTGCTCATGGTAGTTTAATTTTTTATTGCCATACTTTATAACAAGATGTATAGGATTGCTATAAAAACTTTGGCACAATTAAAGTCTTTTGAATATAACATAAAATAAAATAAATACTGAAATGACTCATATTTCAAAGTAATAGGTTCTCTAGACAACACTTTTATCTTCAGAAGGGGAAACAGGATATAGTTACAATATCAATGACAGTTTTAGATTCAGCCAATTTGGGGATCAAAACAAGGAAAGAGTTTTGGGTAAGGGGATAACATACTTATTTGTAACATCATGTGTTTTGTTAGCTCTCAGTCCAGGCTTTAAAAAGATGCTAACTAAAAATAATACTGCAGAGGAGAAAACTCTCATTTTGAAAAAAAAGTCAAATCCTGGAAGCCAAAAGGTGAAATGGAGTTGGTAACCAGTGTGCCTCACATGAGTTCCATGGATTATCAACCACAGAACTTTATTTCTCATTGTCTTAGCTACTTTTCTTATTGCTAAGTCAAAAAGTCTGACACCTATAAGTTGAACAAGGAAAAGACTATTTTGGTATACAGTTTGTAAAGGTTTCAACCCATAGTTGACTGGCTCCAAGGCAGGGCAGCATGGCAGAGGGGCATTGCAGAGGAGAAATAGTCCATGGCAGAGCAAGCAGGAGGCATCAAGCAGCAGAAGCAGCAGCAGCAACAATACAGCAGGAGAAAATCTCCCTTCACATTCCATCCATGCCACACCACACCCAGGGTACACCTTTCCATTATCCACACTGAGAAGTATGCTAAACCAGATAGTGGGCTAATACAGTCCCACACACTGTTAACTACAATATAGCATACTCATGATCCTGCCATCTTTGAAATTCCCATCTATGAACATATGAGAATTTAGGGGGAACACCTAGATATATTATTATTTATGGAGGCTTGAAATCTAAGATCAAGGCATTAGTGGATCTCATATCTAAAAATTTCTTGCAGATAACCCTCCTCTGTCACTTAACATGACAGTAGAAATTAGGAACTCTTTATGCCTTCTTTAATAAGGCCACCAACCAAACTCATTGAAGAGGCCTCCAACCTCATGACCTGATCATCTCCCTAAGACCCACCTCCTAATACCATCAAATGTGGGATAAATATTTCAACATATTAGTTGTGAAGACAAAGACTTTCAGATCATAGTACAACCCATGCTAATCCTAAACCTATGGTTCAACCAATAAACAAATCTGAAATCTAACATAGGAATTGTCTACCCATAGCAATAAACTAGATATATACTAGGATATAGTTTCATTTTAAATAATATTGAAAGTTGTTAAATCATTATGAAATGGTATTTATTGCCCAATTTACATGTTTAAAACAATTTACAGACATGAAAGTAATCATTCCAAGAACTGCATCAGGCAGGTAGATCTGTATCTCCCACTTTTCTGGTAAGAAAACTGAGTATAAAAGGATAAGTGACATAAACAAGGTCACACAGGTAAGACTTGAAGGTAGTATATACTCTTAAGTATGGTATTATTTTAACTTTTCCCTAAAATTTGTAGTTTGGGTAATGATCAGTGATTGAAAATTTCATATTGGAGACAAACAAAATATTTTTATAATACATAAAATATTAAAATGTATTGATGCTTCATGATGTTAAAATTTCATGCAGTTTTAACTTACGCACTTGCCCAAACATACTAACACAGATGGATTCGCACACAAAAAAAGTACTTACCTGAAGAATTGCTAAGAACATTGTTTTATTTAAAACATTATTTTTAAAAAAGAATAGTAAAAAATTACTAGTAACTACAAAATGATCACTACATGATGTGATAAATGCAGATGAACAAACTTGGTTTATTTATCGAACATTAACAAGTGTCTTACCAGCATGCACAATAGAAGCATATTTCTACACTGGTATAATGTCATTGTGAAGACAATTTATATGTAAATAATATTACTTAAACTTTTAATGATTTTCTTTAAAGTCCTTAAAGATTTTTTGCAGAAAAGAGTTGTACTTTAGATTTTCAAAACCTCAGTTAACATTAACTGGGTTTTATAAAATTAAATCTGATTTTTCAAATAATCTTCCACAGATATTTTCATAGTTTTATATATATATATATATATATATATATATATTATAGATATATTTGTTTCATATATCACAAAGAATACTAATTGATATTAAAACTGTTGAAATATGAATTGAGTGTAGTTTTTATGATGAGATATAATGAAAACAGTGTTTTCTACACTCTCCCTTCTGAGTAGCTTACCATTTTAACTGTGACTCTTATCAGATTTTGATTTATCTCTTTATCCATTATTGTACCTAATTGGGAACAAATTACTTATTACTCATGAAAGACACTAACTACCTAGTGTTGCAGAAAAAGAGAATATTACAATTTACATTTAAATGAGATTTGAAATGTTAATGAACAGATCCAGTATTCTAATTATCTCTACAAATACTTTAAGGTGAACTTTTATAGATGGATCACTCTTTGCAACTTATTCTAGGGTGTTTTATAAAGCAGTTTAGCAGCACATAAACCATATAGTACACATATTACATTTGCTTATTGTTATAATACACAATTATAGAGTCAAAGAAATGTGGTTGTTATTAACATAATTTTACTGCTATGAGTAATCATAAATCAAATGAAGTATTTTAAATTGCAAAATTATCTTATGACAATGTTGTCGAAATATAGGTTTTATTCATTTATATTCCAGGAATTAAAAAAGTATGATTCTTGACTAATTTGAATATTTTTATTAAAAATAAAATAACTTTAAAAATAAAATACTTTCTACACATCAACATAAATATTTCCTTCTTACTTTAACACTATCATATATATTTCATAAACATGTTCATAACCATTAAGTAACACTGAAATAAAAATATTTATATGTAATTTTGTGCCATGAGTTAACTTTGCTCTGGATTAACAAGGACCATGAATTCAACATGAAGCCTTTCAGGAAATTAGCTCTAGTGACTCTAGCAAATCCCAAGAGTGCAAAACTTCACCTTTTTCTTATCCTTACTTGAATACTTACACCACTCTTGAAAACTGTATCATGCTTTTTTCTCAATCTAAGACTCTTGATAAATTTATTTCATGAAGCATTTCGAATAAAAGGACATTCCCAGCATATCATGAGAAACTATAAGGATTTAAAAAGGAGATATCAGAGATCCTGAGAAAATATTAATAAAACAGTAATAGCCAGGAAGGTATCTACATTGCATGCAGAAAACAGCATGGTAGGAAGGGCAGCAGAAGGAAAGAGCTTAACAAATCATGTTATCTCAGTCATTATCTGCTTTAAATGAGAGGGGAAGAACCTGTTTCAGTGGATTGTGGATAATGAAGACAATGCCTAGCACTGCACAAAAACAATTCATAATATTTTGTTTCATTTGAAAGTACATGCATAGCTTCTGCTTGGAAAGAGAAGAGCAAAAACGATTCTATTTTAAATTAGTTCAAAGAAGAAATAGGAAATTGAATTGTGATCATCAACAATCCCTGATATTATAGACTTTCCAACAAAATGTGAAGATATCCTTGGTTAGGTTAGGCTGCTATATTGAAATTCCATAGCCTGAGTGGTTTAAAAATATGCATTTACTTCTCAGTCTCACAGTTGTGGAGGTGCAAATTGGAAATCGGGGTGCTAGAATGGTTGGGTTCTTGAAAGGCCATCTAACTTGCAGATGATCCATCTTGTTGTGGTGTTCCCTCCTGATAGAAAAGTGAGGACCTGCTCTCCTGTACTTTTGTCACCCTCATTACTCCACAAATATCCCCAGTGGGTTACAAAATGGAGATTAGGATTCAACAGATGAATTTTAGTGGAGACAGAAATATTAACTCTGAACTACCTTTCTTGCACCATTTCTCCATAATTCAGAGGCCCATATCCTAACATAAATTAGGAGAAATTGAGGTGTTTCATTCAAATTTGTTGTTATATGTACTATAACATGGTTATAATCATTAGGCAGCTCTGATATTTAATATTAGTGCACAGTTTTTCTCTGAGTTGATCTATCTTAAGTATGATCTATCATACCTATTTTAAGTATGATCTTACAGGGAAAAAAATCATCCTGCAAATTTTTGGAACATATATACAAAGTTTGTCAAAGAAAGGAAGAAAAAGCAACAACAGCAAACAACAATTAAAACTTTAGAATTTGAGTTTTCTACATTTTAAATACAGTTTTAAACTCAGTTTACTATTATATTTTAATTAGCATGAATGGAAAACTTACATGTTTTTTTACAAAAGAAAAAAATGGAGAAAATTTATCACATGGTTAAAAATTAAGATAAAAATATATTAACTAGTAGTGCTAAAATTAGCACTTTGAGTACTTAAGTTTGAAAGCAAACAAATACAAAACAAAATAAAGCTTAACAAAAATGAACTTGAAATAGGCTCATAATATTAAATTCATTGGAAAATAGTAGTGACTAAGTTTTTTAACATACAGGAGAAAAATGTTAGAAAGAAAGCTGACAACATATAAAATACAGTATAAGACTAGGCATTTAGTTAATGGTACAGCCTATATATTAATCTAAATTTGTACCACTAATTGGGAAAGGATGCCAGTTAAAAGAAGTTCAGTATGGGCTCAGATCTATGAAAAGTTAAGGGAATTGAACTCAGGACCTTGAGTTTGCCAGGTAGGTGCTTATTTCCCTGAGCTATGTCCCTGGCAAATTTACATAATTTGTAAGTGAAAAATATCATTTTTCAATTGCTCATGCTACTGAAATGCCATAGCATGCCTAACTATTTGGACCTATTTGACCTTTCCCATTTTCTAGAAATTTAATCTGCTGGCAACATCCTAATAACATAATTTTATTTTGATCTTGGATAAAATTGCATGTTTTGCTTACTTGATCTCAATCACTCCAATGTCAATTTCATTTTCTGCTTCTTATTCAGGACACATTATTTCAGTTGAGAGATAATGCATGTTCAGGAAGAGGTAGTGTCCCAGGGAAATTTGCAAACATATTAAGAAAAAGTTGCGTGAAACAGCAAGTATGATAGATAAGATATGTGATTATGAAGAAAGGTTAGAGGAGAAAGATGTCATTATGAAGATGTCACAGTCTTAGGTCTATTTTCTACGGGGCTCTGGTCATGCCAGATGACTGAGCTTGGCATAAGACTAAAAGACAAAAAAAAACAACATCCTTCACATGTAACCAAGTGAGTCTTTGTGACAGAGTTATTTAATTGTATACCAAAATTCAGCAGAACATACTCACATACAGTTTCGTAATGGCCAAGAATGAAAGAAAAAGATATAGTGCCAATAGCCTGTGAGTACTGAGACTCCCAGGCACTCAATCCCAGCTTCCCAGGATACACTTATCTGGATGATAGCCATGAAGAATGCTCAAATCATCTTACATTAATAGGAGTTGATTCAAAAGTTTTCATTTTAACCATTTAAATATATATATATATATATATATATTAATACAGCTTGTTCTGCATATCACCAGAGAAATTTAAAATCTTACATGACATGGTATAATGATCTAATCCATATAATTCTTGGCCAAAATAAATTACCAGACATTAAGACAAACCTGGAGATAAGTGTAGAGCTGAACTTGTTCATCACAAAATATTTAAGTGATTTCATTTTAAATTCACATATTCAAATATATATATCAACGATTACTAAATCATTATATATTTACAATAGAATTGAATAATTAACTAGATGGCAAGCTGTGAAGGCTTTGTCACTGTGAAGTGGAGAGGTTATAGATATGAAGAAGAAAAACTGAAATTATATACATGGTCAAGTATTGGGTTGGAGGTATCACCATGAAGTCACGTTTAGCTTAATGTATGTGCATCCCTATACATAGGTTACTATAATGTATACTCTCTTGTCTATAAAATATTTGTGCCTAAAGGAAAATTCCAGTGACAATGAAGACATTCCACTATCAGATCACATGGTATTCTCTAAAATTAATATGAAACACAATTGGTGCTTGACATTGTCAAAACATAGTATTGTCCTTCATTTGTAGTTCCATTAATTTACATTATTTTGTATATCCACCTTCTGCTCCCCACATCTTTACCTGTCTTGCTTTGTCCATCTCTCTCTCCTACAATGGTAACACAAAATTCTAAACATTCATTCAAAATAAGACAATAAGACCAAAGCTATTTCCATGTTTGTTTTCCAATTTTTCTCCCACTACATTTATGACTTTTTTCATGGAACTTTCATTTCATAGTGCATAACAGAAAAAATAAATGTGAATGAATGAGGCAATGTCTCAGTTACATATTGTTCTTCTAATCCAAGACACAGTTACAGGGATTATTGCAATATTAAAACTTAGATAAAGGAGTAATGAAAAAGATGCATTGGACATACATGAGCAACTATTATCATTAATTTAAAAGTTATTTTTCATGGCAAGACATAGTTTGGCTATAATATTCTAGAGTATGCATGAAAAAGACAATGAAAAAAGGTATTGGGTGATGCTTCTGTCAAGACAAAAGTTGTGCATTGTATATATATTTGATTACACAGCTACATTTTCAAAAGTATTTTCTACATAAAATCTCATTGACTTCAATTAGAATTTGCAATCTAAGTACACCATATGGCTTTGCTTAAAAGCAATGAGACTATTAAATTTAATTACTTTTATATGGGTCTCGCATAGTAAAGGTGCTTGTTAAAGGAGCAGCATTATATGAGAATTATTTCCAGTAAAATTGAAAACTGAGAAGATGGCTACCGTCTGGTGGTTACTAATTGACAGTCAATTCCAGAAGAAAAGTAATTTTCAGTAATACTAAAAAATAGCATGCAGAGAACAATGTCACTTTCTTAATTTTACTGCTGCTCTATATAGCAATATTTGAATATAACGTGAATTAACACTGCTGCTCTAAAAGCAAAGTATTTCTTCTGCTGCTTAAAAGTCTCAACATCTTTCTTCATGAGGACAAAATGCATATATATGTATACTTATATATATTTGCCATAAAAATGAATATGTTCCATATAAAAACTAAAAATTCATTGATACCATTACAATAATTTCCTTCATTTTGTTCTATTATAAATGCTCCGTTTGACTCTGTAATAAAGGCAGACATGGAAGCTAATAGAAACTGGTTCCATTTTTCTGCACTAATCCAGTTTGGCCCTAGACAGGAGTGGTAACGGCTATGGTAAAATGAGAATCATGCTGCACTTACAAATTGTAACCTTTCATTAGCTCTGTTAGTTTTTGCCATCATATAATTTAACTTTATCCAGTATTGCAAGATTGATGGAATTTATTTTTAAAAACAGCTTAAAATTAGATACATAATAAAATAACCAAATTTTTTTAAAAAATGAAAAATAAAGTAAACAATTTATTAGTACAAGCATAGCTACAGAATAGAGCATGGGAAACTGCTTGCTCTTTTTAGCATTCTGTTTTTCATCACCAAATTAAAATTAAATAAAAAATAATTATTTCCCAGCTTGTTGGGCAAGCAAAGAAAATCGGAAATATATGGAATTCCAAATTGTAATAAGGAAAACTGATACTTTTTCTCAATGAAAACTAGAAACAGCATAGAATAGAGTTCCAAAAAAAAAAAAAAACAAAATAATTTGGTATTAAAAAATGAATTAAAGTTGGCAAGGTTTGTTTGAGTAACTTCTAAAAACTAATGTAATTTCCTTATCTGTGTTACCTTTTGCTTTTTGTGACTTCTGTGATAGGCTCCTGTTACTGTAAGAAACACCCGGCATAATCAGTTTGTAGGTAGAGGGGACGATTCGTTTGAGTTCACGGTCCGGGAGTTTCAGTCCAAGTCCCTTGTCGCCATGGCTTCAGCACCTGCAGGGAGACGGCACACGGAGGGAGGGATGGCTTAATCAAGCCGCTTCTCTAACAGTCAAAGAGAAAAAAGAGGGAGAGGAAAAGACTGGGCCACACAATACCCTCTCAGCATTGTCCCCAGGGACCTGAAGACATTCCATTGACTCCACCTGTTGAGATTTCCACCACCTCCCAAAGCAACAAGCAAAGAAACAAGCTTTGAACAAATGAGCCTGTGGGAATAGTCCAGATCCAAGCTCTGGCAATTTCCTTTAAAAATCAGTGGTTACTCTTCGTCAAAGATGGTGAGCTGAATATAGATGATTATTATTTCTCACATTAGAATCTCATTAAAACGTTTAGTTTTTTTTAAGTCATCACACACTGCTGAGAAATTCTAAAAGTGTTCCCACAACAACAGGTATTCCTGGAAATAGGAATATGGTGATGATGGTAGAGATAGTTAATTTCAATGCAGTGAAAATCCATGTTCTGTAAAAGCAGGATAAATTTCCTCCCACTTAGTCTCAAAAAAAGAAAAGAAAAAAGAAAAATTAAGTGTTCTTTCACCTTCAAACCATGTTTGGGATACCTCCAAATTTAGAGGTAGTGAGACAATAGAGTTTGTTTTTGTTCTGTTTTTATTGTCTTAAGTCCATGAATTTGAGGCTCTGTCAAGAGCAAATAAAAGGCTATGTCACTCCTTTCACTAGGAGCTTGCTTTTGCAACCCCTTCTATAAAACTATACAGATATTATAGATTGGTGTGAAACTATACCAATCTGACTCTCAGATACTCAAGGTAGTGCTAGGGCTTAATAATAAATCCTGGACACTTTGTCTGCCGGTAGTAGCTATCTGCAGTCTAAAGAGGTATTTTTTTCACTCAACATTTGATATAACTTATGCTTAAACGCCACTGAGTCACTTGAGTAGAGCTCCATTAATCTTTGTCAGCGGTATAAAACATGTTACTTCCATTAGGGAAATACATCAAGTAAGTAAACAGCATGTGTCAGTAGAGGCTCCTATTTAGAAATACAAAATTACTTGTCATTTTAGGGAAGCCAATAGTGTAAAGGCAAAGTAAATGTAACAATCCTCTAAGGAAATAGATAAGATGCTAGGAAAATAGCATGCATTTTAAATAACAAACTGAGATCCTCAAAATGACAAATGATAGCATCTTATGTAAAACTAGGATTAGGCTCTTATGAAAAAGCAGAAGTCAGATTTTTAAAAGTAAAATATATTACAGTCACAAAACATAAAATGAAAAATAGACTTTTTTTCCACTTTAATATATCTCTTTAGAGCTTTCACTTTTCAAGAATAAAATAGAGGCAAAAACTATCTGACCATGTTAGACTTTAAGATGTTAGTGAAGAAAGTAAAATGTTATTTTACTAATGTTAAAAATTATTGAAAATATTTTTTAACAGAGACAACATCTCAGATTCACAGATATAATAGAATAAGAATAAAACAATAGAATAAGAATAAATACTAATACAAACTGAGTAAAAGGAACAAAAACACCTTAAATGCTCAACTGCTTTTCAACGTCTCTGTTTTGATCCAAGTCCTCTGGTAGCCCATTTCTTTTTTCTTTTTTCTTTTCTTTTTTTTTTTTTTTTTTGTGGCACTGGGGATTGAACTCATGACCTCATGCTTGCCAGGCAGGAGCTTAGGCCACTGCCCATTTCTAACTCTGAGTTTTCTCCCACTGTTTTCACATAACCTTGAAGAACAGATCAAAGAAGCCCGTGTGATTAGAGATGAAATCACTGAATTCAAAATCAATTTGAGACTCCCTTGTTTTACATGATATCACAAACATTCAAGTACTGGGGGTTTAAGAAAAAAAGTACTTTCATAATCAAATACCACTGCTTAAAACTATAAACATTCCACTGATTTTTCTGTAAAATTTAAATATTTCAAAGAATGTCCAATTAGGGAAAGCATCAAATTTTAAATAGTTGATTGTCCTGCCCTCTGTCATTTTCCTTATAGTTATGAAAAATCATTTTCTTATTTCCTTTTCTAGTTAGATGAGTTGAGGCAGACGAAAAAGAAAGCTCAATTATTCTTGTCCCTTTCTGTAAAATATAAAGAGCAACCCCCTCCCCCCCCCCGCTTTCGGGACCTACAAATACCTATGTAAGTGGGTCTGAATCCACTGGAAAACCAGTGAAATGTTTAGATACTGTAAAGCCATCTTAGCACAAAGCTCAAGTTAATCAAGCTATTTCTGAGATAATGGCACCAAATTATGGAACGTCCTTTTTATGACGTTGGTATGGCTGTTGGACTAAATGACAGGATTTTTTTCCTAATGTTACACGATTTCTCTTTTCCCCAGCTAGAAATATATTCCTTCTGAGTCTGCAAAGGCATGCAAATCAACCTTATTATGTTATCAATCTATTTCTATGTGTGTGCTCCCTGATTTTACATACCACCAAATATTTCATTTGTGACTCCTTACCATTTTCTGTAACTGACCTCTGTTTATTTCTCTTGGGAAAGGCCTTAAGTCACATTTTTTCCATTTTGGTATATCCGCAAATTTAATCCAATCTTTCCTATCAAAAGAATGTAATATTATAAATAATAATTGTAGATACCTTACTAATTCAATTATAGGAAAGAAAATCCAGGCAGGAATGGAGTTATTTTGGAGTGAAGGAATGACTTTGGAATGAATGTAGCTCAAGGAAGATATGCTAAATCATTTGCTTGAAACCTGGACACCACAAAAACTGGCTTGGAAAAGACTTTAGCCATGCAGATTTCAAATTATCTGTTGTGTCTAAAAGAAGTATTTTCTCTTGTTAATGTTACCAGTACAATGCATAATTTAATAGGTAGATTTAATTTGCAGTCATAAAGCATTGTTTATCTTTAAATTTTAAAATATTAAAAATACACCTAGTTTGAAAACTACCCACTTGAATATGCATGTCTTTAGTAAGCATACACATGCATCTGGAGAAAAATGGGCTGCTTTTAGCACTGATTTTTGTTCCTGAAAATTCTGCAGTGCACTTTAGCATCCAAGCTCCTGGCTGCATCTCTTTCTGCAGCCCTAGAATACAATCATTACCGTTGCTGCAATGAAATAATACCTGACCTACACAAACTAGGATGCATGTATTTTATTGATTGTCTGTATTCATTCAACAAATTCTCATAATCACTTTGATTTCTTTCGGTATAAGAGATTAAAACATATACAAATTAAGAAGCTAAGACTTGTAATAGTAAAGTTAATTTTTCAAACTCAAGCAGTAATATTTCATCCCAAAATTTCTCAATCCATGGTATAATTTTGTTATAGAATTTCTGGCTCAATTGTTATGCTTTTCTAATAAAAAGTAGCTTATATGCAATATCCTCAATATAGTATTTACCTTTTAGGTTTTTAAATAATGTCAATGTATCTCTCTACTTATATCCTACCACAAGACAGTCACTGAAACTCAGCATGGTGTGATATCCTATCTCAATAATTGGAATTGGAATTGGAAACCTGGTGTGGTGATAGACACATGTAATTCAGGAGGCTGGAAGGCTGAGGCAGGGGGATCATGAGTTTCAGTTCTATCACAGCAATTTAACAACTTAGCGTGAACTCAAAAATAAAAATGATACAACTCAGTTTGAAGTCTTGGAGTTCAATCCCAAGTACCATAAAACAGAAAATAAATGTAAAATGAAATAAAACATTCAAATTTATAAAGACAGAACTATAAATTGACGTTCAGAAGAATGACTTGATTCAAAATGTGTGTGGTCAAGCAGGCATTTATATCAAATAAGTCCAGGGGAGAACTGAAAATGTAGCAAAATCACAGACAAGCACACTGGGGCCTAAAAGGGGGCTTAGGCTGAAGGGCAGAAAGAGGTGGAGCGAGCTTCAGAACATGCTTTTATATGGAAATGATCCGCGCTTGTCAATGTGCTCTCTGACAGATATTATGGTGTGTTATAATGGCTGCTAAAAGATGTCCACAGTTTAACACCTGAAAACTAAAAGTATAGGCTGTATAATAAAATTTTCATAAATATGACAACAAATTACTTTTCTGGACTACCCACATAGATTCTTTATGTGATTGAAAGGGGGCTATTTGATTAACAGAAAGTGAGACAGTATAAACATAGATTAGAGTGATGTGGGTATAAGTGAGGAAGGACACAGAAAGTCAGCAACCAGCAGACGAGGTCAGGAAAAAATTCTCTCCCATTGCCTCTGGAAAGAGCAAGGCCTTATCAACACCTTGACTTTGACCATCTCAGCTCCAAAAGTGTGATAAAATACATTTCAATTGTTTGAAGCCACCATTGTTGTGATAATCTGTCATCAGTCAGGGGACTAAGACATTCTTCATCATGTTCAAAAACACTGCCTTTGACCATTGGAGAGGTGATATCTTTCCATACAGTTGAAAATAGTGCCAGTGACATGGTGGACATGGTATGACTGATGGTAGAATGAAAGTATTGTGTTAATTTAGTGACTCACGTGCTTGTAACTATTATCAAATATTGATGAATATAAATTCAATAAACCATGAATTTCTTCACTCAGTCTTGGTAGGAAGACAGTTAGGTTCTGATGGTGAATGTTCTGATAATGTTTTCCAAATCCATATCGGAAATGAAATTGCTCACTGAAGTAGATTAAACAGTGCCCTCACTTCACAAGACATATTTATATTCATCCCAAAACTTCCAATATCACTTAATATCGCAAAATATTGTGCATTACTTTAGATGATAAATAAACATGTATTTTTTTTTTAGATAATTGGTGGGCTCTAAATGCAATCACATGAATCTTTTGAAGAGAAGCGTAGAAGGAGTTTGGACACAGATACAGAAGAGAAGGCCATGTGAAGATGAGGCAGAAAATAAAAGGACACTTACAGGGCCAAGATTGCCATTCTAGCAACTACCAAAAACTAGAAGAGATGAGGAAGAGAAATTTTCCCATATCCTCCCAAGGGGACATGACTCTGTTGGACTTGGATATCTAGCCTCTGTCACAGAATTGATTTACTTGGATTCACATCACCAATTATAGGACTTTGTTACAGAACCTTCAGAAAGATAATATGAAAAACCAGACCTATACATACATAATGTGATACTTGGTACAGGATTTAAATCTGAATACAAAATTTATTTGTTTCACACACAGCTTACATACATGGTCTGAAAATAATTTTATATATTTTTACTAGGATAGTCTATGTACATTCCCCATGTTGCATCATGGTGCTGCTCAAAAAGCTTTGGATTTTGAAGTGTTTTTATTTTGAAGTTTCTGATTAATGATGCTCAACCTGAATTGAAATTTGCTCTAATTAATAGGTCAAAAATACTGCAAATTTGGTATTAATGGGTATGTCCCTAAAATTAAGTTAAAACAGAAGCTGGTAATGTAATTCATGGGTAGAACATCTAGGTTGCACAAGGCACTCGGTGAGTCCCCAGTGCCACACACATACACACAAACACACACACCAAGCACAGTATCTTAGAGATATAATTCAAAGTCAATCATAACATTTTTCACATAGGTTATTTAACTACAAATCAAACACACAAGTCTCTAGGCTTCAAAAAACATTTGCACTGTTTGCTGTTACAGTAGTTCTGAAAATATTAAATAAACTTCCTCTTCATTTATTCAAGATTAAAGAGTTTAAATGGAAGTTGTCCTTACTATAATACTGGCAAAACAAATATGAATCAATAATAACCTGAGTTTTAGCAAAACAAAAAGAACAATTTGAGTAAAAATGAACTGAAAATATGGTTGGTACTGGATTTATTCCCTCTGCAACTTAGGTTCTCTACATTAGGAGAATTCTTTCTGGTAAATGTTTTCCATCTCTATTTGCAATTTTGTATTACATGATCTGAATGCAACAATACCTCAGAACATGTAGTAGACCGTAGATACAATGTTTTAACAATATAAATGTCGTCAAAGATTTGCATTCTTGTAAATATGCCTGACTTTGTTAGAGCTTTTTTTCTTCATGGAAAGCCTACATGAATGCATTAGAACTTTCTCAAGAGTTTTGCTGTATTATATGGCAAATCCAAATTACTTAATTTGAAGAATACTCTGTATTTTAAATAATAAGTGGTAATGAAACAATATCTTCAAATTATAATCTCTTTCTATTGCCTGCTCTGCTTTTGTAGAATAAATCTATGATATGTGAAGTGAGCTAACTTATGCAAACACTCTCAGAACTCACGTAGGAAAGGTTTTGTTATCCAAACTCACATGCTGTAGACATCAGATTCACAACCTTACATTTAGAAATTCTCTCTCTATTTTTATATGTTTTTATATGAATATATATTTTATCACACATACACATGTAGCTATACATATATAATGATTAACTTTTTAAACATTTTCTATATTCAAGAATACAAAAAGTATTTTTGTAGCATTTTGTCAGTTTCTGAGACTGGTTTTTTGATATACAACACAGAAATATTCCACCTACGGAACCATGTAGCATCTAAAAATACAAAAGCATTATGTATTCTGATTGCTAATTCAAAAGCAACTTGTCTATGAGCAGATGTTTGTTATCTGTTGCCAAGCGATTAGTACAGATTGATACAGCTGAGTTTTGCACCTGATTAAAAAGATGAACAAAGTGATGGTCAGTATTTTCACACTTCAAAATGTTCATTGGAATCAGTAATATTTGTGAAATAGCTGTTCAAACGTACCACATATACACACCCCAAGAAAACAGGAATTACTGAAAAATTAAGGATCAATAGAGGCCAAACACAAAATATTGTTTGTGAGGTTAATGAGAAATGCACTATGTTCAAATGAAGGTCTTAGTTGTTACCAGCTACCACAAACAAGGTAGTACTGAGAAATTACAAAGACAAAGCATGTCCTTGATATTACCATCAGCTTTGTCATTAAAATGTCTTCTTTAACCACACATATATTTTATTAGTGTTGACATATTTTCCTGCTTGCAGGAATTCAAGTTGCAATATTTATGTTCTTAAAAGAAGACAGTAAGCAATGATATTGTATTAAAGGAAAGAAGATAATTTATATTTCAGAAAAACATATTTCTGGATTTCACTTATTACAAAAATATTTTATATAAAGTGAATCTAATGCAAATACAATATACATTGTTTATATATAATTTTTGCAAACAACATGCAGACTGAAAAATCTGAACTTTGTAGGAACAGTAAAGGAGAAGGAGACAGCATAGGGTGTGACACAGGTGGCTAGCGTAGTGGAGCTAGCCGCAAGCTTACTCATGACATGGTGTACTTGAGGAGGCTGCCCTTTGTGGGAACTTTGCATGCTTTTGCTATGTGTCACTAGATCCTTAGCTCCTCACAGAAACAAAGGCTAAAATATGGATTGCTTTAATTTATACCAACAGTGATCTCTATTTTTAGAGATCAGTTTATCCCTATAAGTACAGAAAAGGCAAAGACACCATGCTGAGAAGCTGATTCCCTTGCCACACAGTTCACCGCTGTTCGGAAGTCTTCAGTTCTCCAATATTATGAGTAAATTCCTGCTTCATATTACTTTCATTTTTGAGTTCCTCATTCTGTGCCAGAGAGATATTCATTTTCAGGTCAGCCTGTCTCACCTCTTGCATTCTTGCCAGGCTTAGACAGAGTTAGGGAAGTGGAGGATATCTTCAGGAGAGTACTTCTAGTCTCCCGGACCCCCTGCCTGATGCAATAACTTGAGTCTTAAAATTTTTCACTTCATCGGTTCTAGAATATTAATAATTTCTACTAAATTCTAATACTTTTACAGAGCATATTATAAAATGTAGATATTCAAATTATTTTCAAAATATACATGCATACACATATGTAGATATAAATGCTTCTTTCTTAATATAAACATACACATATCTACATATGTGTATGCCATATATATACAGGAAAACATATATACATATATTACTCATGTTGATATTAATCTCATTATAATGTGTATTCACTGATTATTTAAATATATCTTGGGTCTGGGACTACGGTGGTACAGCACATGCTTAGTATACATGAGGTCTTAGATTTGAACTCCAACACTGTAAAATTAAATCGATACACAAAAATAAATGTTTCTGATTACCTCCTATCAGTACCAAAGTGATTGTTTTCATGATTGTTTTAATGGAGGAGAGAGATGGAAACAAATAAATATTTGCCATAATTTCAGGTAATGATAAAAAGATGCAAAGAAAATACAACTAGCATGCGAAAATGGAGAGCAGTTGCAAGACATGAATTTTTTCATACTGATCAAATATGTGTTCATTTAATGATTTGTATAATTTATATTCTGTGCAATTTATTTTAAAATGTGCACTTTGATAGCATTTAATATACTCAAAGAGATGTGCAATTGTCCAAATCTACATTTTTTCACAACTAAAAGAGATTTCATACCAGTGTTCACATTCTCCCTCCCCACTTTCAATGTCACAATCCTAGATAACTGTTAACCTCACTTTGACCTGTAGAGTTCATTAACTTTACTGCAAATTGTGGTGGATTGATAACTGGTGGTCAACTTTTTATACTAGCTGAACTGAATCAGAATATTGCTAAGTGTAGATGGCCCACCTGAGGATTGTTGCCAAGATAAAAAGGAAAACTGAAGAGGAAGAGTTCAGCGTGGTGGGTTCTTCTTGAGCGGTGTTCATTCTCCGAGGTGTTGATGGTTCTACTGTTGCCGTTAGTGCTCCTGGAGAAGCTTGTCAAGCTTCTTTCTTAATATGAACTTGACTTCTCTCATTGTCTGAGGAGGCTGAGACCTTGTTATCGCTGAGAATGGCTTGCAGTTCACTTTGGGGGAACTCTGATCTTTACCACTTCCTGGATCTGGTGAGGAAGATGTGCACTGTTCAATCTCCAGAAGAAGCTTGTCACACTAGCTTCCTGATATGAACTCAGCTGTTCTAATTGTCGGAGGAGCTTGAGACCTCATTGTCACTGAGGATCATTGCGGTACTTTTTGGGGAGCACTGGTCCTTATTTTGAGGTCACTTCTTGGCTCCAGTGTAGAACCCTCAACCTACTGGCACAGATCCTTCACTCTGCTGGCATAGACTTTCTAACTTCCACCGCTGACCTTTGGGCCTTCCCAGCACAGATCCATGAAACAGACTTGCATGAGCTATTCTTGTGGGCTCTAGGCCTCTAGCTGAACTCATAGGGGTATTATAAGTGCTCTAGGTGTTCAGCAGGATCATGCAGGATGTTGTCATGGGATCCAGGCCCTCAACCGGATTCTTTGGTCTCTAATGTGTAGACAGCTTTCCTGCACTCTTTCTTTTGTATTTCACCTTTTGGGTGACTATCATAAAATAATACTATAAATTTTGTGTCCTGTATTGTCTTGTTCTTGCAAACCCTGACTACAACACAAATGAAAATATGCATTGTGTGGTTTTTGTGGCTTCTTATTATACAGTTTTTTGGTCCATCTATGTATTAGTATGTGACAACACTCCTTTTTCATTGGCTGAATAGTATTTTCTTGTTTGTGCTTACCACATTGTGTTTATCTCTTGTTAGAAATGTCTTTACAGTCTTTCATTATTGTGAGCAAAACTAATCTAAGCAATAGTTACAAGTTTATTTCTGGAAATTTCTTTGTCTTGAGTGTGCTTCTACATGAAATGACCACGTGATATTTCTCTATACTCAATCTTTTATGTAACTGTTAATATTTTCCAAACTGGAGGAACAATTTTCCATTTTCACCAATAATGTAAATCAGTTCTAATTTTTCCACCTCCTCAAAGATAATACTTTTTTTTATATGTCTTTTTTATTGTAGTCATTCTTTTACTAGATTTTGGAGTGCTGCAGTCTCCTCTGGAGGTGGTCTGTAGGTTTTCTTTATGTCCTGAGTAAAGACTTGGTCCAGACAAGCATAAATGGTACCAATGTTTTATTGAAGGTAGGAAAAGAAACAAGATCTACAGAACAAGTTTGAACAAAGTAGAAGGAGGAAAAGAAGTGCACCCTAAAATGTGAGGGCAGGATATTGTGAAGAGGCAGCAGAGGGAGAACTTAATGGCATCTATCTCTTTTTGTATCATCCACTCCTTAGGTTGACATCAGATCTAAATCTAGGCCATCCTCTCGAAAACCTGCTCAAGTTCTCACTGACTTGTGCATGGGTCCTAGAATTTTGTTAGTAACAGAACACACCTACTTCCCAGCCAGCTTTCCCATCCCCTAAGCTCCTCTCTCAATTCTAACAGGTATAAAATAGTACCTTATTATAGTTTCGATTTGTATTGTTTCCTAATGTTTAATTGCTAATTTACCTAAGTTTGTTAATAATTTGTGTATTTTCTTTGGATAAGTGGTAACAAGAAAGGTCAAGCAAGGGCCGGGGATCTAGCTCAGTGGCCTAAGTGCCTGCCTGGCAAGCGCAAGGTTGTGAGTTCAATCCCTGGTGCTGCAAAAAAACAAAAAAACAAAAACAAAGAAAGGTCAAGCAAAGATGTCCAAATCCTGCTCTTTCATCAAAACAATGGAAAAAATCACCAGACAAAGATTACCAGAATCAACATTTTCAGAGAACTGAAAAGCCTATTAGCCATAGGCTTATAGCAGTCCAAAGACCGAGTAACTATATGTAAGAATAATAAACTTTGTGGTATTTTCAGTTACCTTGAACCATGTATTTTATTCTCTAGTTGATGAGTAGTTATAAAAGAAATGATTTTCAACTCTTTGTAAGGCATAGATCAGAAAAACACTTCATTAACAAAGAATACTTTTTTTTAAAGAATTATAATTAAGACAAGCCCTTTGAGCTAGTCCTCCAGGGAACTCACCAACAGATCAAAACATTCCAAGTAAAAGAAATGAAATACAAAAGTCTATGTATTTTATGATTCTAATTGTATAAAATATAATACTATCTATCCATCTATATATATCATCTATCTGTCCATCTATTTTTAGACAGGTTTTTAATCATATGGTTCAGGCTTTCCCAGGACTCACAATCATCATGCCTTACCTAACAGAGTACTGGGATTCATTGCATAATCATTTTAAAATTAGTGAATGGTTTTATTATGAGTTAATATAGATTATAAACTGAATATTTTATGTACACTAAAAAGAAAATATATTCTGTTCTGTTGAGTAAGACATTCTGTTGTTGCATGCTAAATTACAATAATTTCTTAAGTTTTTTCTTTGTTGATCTTCTGCATAGTTGTATACATTATTGAAATACAACTATTGAGTCTTTTATTAATTGTATTTTTGTATTATGTTTTTCAAATGAACTATTTTATGTTGTTGTTTTCCCAATTTCTGTGTTATTGATACTCAATTTGAAGACGTATTGCCATTGTATCTCTTTGATCTTTAAAGAATGTTTTCCTTTAGCTGTATGGACACATGCTTACTAGTTTAAAGTATTTGTTAAATATATCATCTTTGCCCACCAACAGGTAGTTTGTTTTTATCCCCAATCATATCTTTTGTATGTGTGGCATACTTTTTATTTTTTGCATAAATTATATATATTTTAGAACGCAGATATTTTGTAATATAACTTAAGCAAAGAAACATTGACTATTCCCATATTCTAGATCTTGCTTATGGTTGGTTGCTCATTTGTTTATTGAGTTGTATCTATTAGAAATAGATTGTAGGATCCATTTTCCAGGCATGACATTGTGAATAGTTCAATATTACTCTTTAAAGGGTCTGACTTTTGACATGCCCACAGTCAAACCTGGGATAACATTAGGCTTAGAGGGCCTCTCTGTTGCTTTCTTTCTCTTATCTCTGTCTCGTTCACACTTCCACTCCCTAATTTTCTCTCTTTCTCTTAAACTGTCTACCATTACCATCTCAAAGAGCAATGAGTTAGCCTCATTAAATACCAGATAATCTTCAAATATTTTTGAAAATAGTATGTTCTCAAAGTATTTCCATAATCTAATCCAATTATATTTGGAATCTATCTCTGTGGTAATTCTTAAAGGTAATCTGTCACTTTTTTTGATTTTAAGAATTTCCTTTCTCTTTCTCTGAACTTGTTTGTTAAACAAGCAGGCCTATGATTTAGCATGTGTTTTTTTTAGAAGCACCAACCTTCTTATTAATTGCTTACCATCAAAACTTATGTGCTATCTATATCTTTTGGAAGAAATCTCTGAACAAATATTCTGAGCTGCAAATGAGTTCAATAGCTCTTTGAATTATACCCACCTTTTGTAAGGAGGGTGGAGGATAGGGGTTGTAATATCTGATATTGCTTTCTGTCCTCTTATGCTGTAGTAGTTTTGCCTCCAAGCAAGCAGAGATGAAGGTGACCAAGTTCTTACTCTTCCCATGACTACCATGCCGACAGTCCTATCAGTAGGAGGTAAGCAGAAAAAGAGCAAGTAGCAATGTAACATTCAATACAGAGTCGGGGAACATGAGCAAAGCTAGTAGTATTTGTTTCATGATTAGATGACATATTCATTCCAAATCTGGAAGGTGAGGAATTCTTTTCCTGATAATTGTACTCACCCAAAGTGGAACTTTCGTTATGCTAGCTTGTAGGTTGCTTTAAAAAGAAAATCAGGGAGTTAGAGCTCAAGTCAGGAAACTTTTTGCAGTGTTTACATGGATTTACATATTTTCTTGTATAAATATTTCCTAACTTCTGAACAATCTCCAGAAATTTTTAGCATATGATTTTTTTTTACCAGCTATAGAATTTCCCTAGAAAGCAAGTCCAGGATACCCCCTAAATATATCACTTCTGTTGAGAAATTTGAGTCTTATGTTGGACATCTCTTTTTTTATGTTGGACATCTTTACCCCCTTTTTGCTAAGAGATTGAGGATTTTAATGTTTTGATCAGATAACTCCTAGTGGAACTATAGAAGAGATCATCTATGCATTGTAATAGGTCTCCCTTTTTGATCTTTAACTAAGCTTTCAAGCCAAGTCCTAGGCAAACAGATTGGGGCTACCTCTAAACCCCTAAAATAGTCCAGTCCAAGTATACTGTTAGTAGAGCCCAGTATGAGAATCCTCCTACTCAAAGACAAACAAGTTTTGGGGAAGTAAGGTCAATAAGGATAGATGATAAAGAGTCCTTGATACCAAGGGCAGAGAATCACTGTCTCCTGGAATCTGTACGACAGGATGTATGTGTCTGCCACTGTGGGGGTAAATAACCACCATTACCACCTGAATTAGGTGATATTTCTACTAGGTGGTATTCTCCTGATGATTTGACTACCCGTAAAGTGAGTATGTGGCACAGGGACCGGCATGGCACCAACAAACTTGTGGCTGAAAAATGTATTACTGATGTGCTTAGACTCATTCTAACTTCTCCTCTCTTTTAAAAACATGGATATGGTCTTTTGTGAGGGCATAGGTTAGGATACTTGAGTCAAATGATCAGGTTGACCGTGATGTCCTGCCTCAGGATGCGATTGTACCATGCTTGTGGATCAACTCCTGGCAAAGAAATTAGGCCCAGTGTGCCTGCATTGCCAGGGTGCTTGACATAAATTGCCAGAGCATGAGTGGCAGGGTGGTCCTACACAAGAAGAGTATACCTTTTCCAATTGCTGTTGTGATTATCAAACAAGTATTGGTACTACCTAGGTATTTTTGGTGTTATCATGAAGGCAGCTTGGAAAAAAAAATCTCCCAACTGGCAGTCTGGAGTGAGAGTGAAGAAAACAGACCAGTTAACTCCTTCATGGCCCACAACAGCCAAGGAGCAGGACGATAATTTGCCCAAAAGAGATTAAGATTGATTAAGAGGGCCAATGTATAAAGATAAGTACTTTGCTTCCCAGTGACACCATTACTCATCATCTGGGCTTCTTCCCTGGCCACCATGGTGGTAGATAATTTGACCCTTTCTTGGAGGCAGGATAGTCCCTCTTCCAGTGCCAAGAGTCCTCACCCTTACCCAGATAGGCTTAGCAAAGAATTGGTTGCATTCGAGGGCACTCTTGCTCAATACCTCAAGTGCTTATCTTTAAAACACTCAGGCCACCTTTTAGGTTTGCCTGGTTCTCCTTAGTGCCATGCGTGATTTTAATAGTTCTGATCCACGTGGGCCAACATGACTTTAGTCTGCTTTTCTTTTTCCTTACTCTATTCCCATTTGTCCTCCTCTTGGTCACAGTTACAAACCATGAAAGACAAATCAACAACTAACTCATCCTCATTTGTGAGCCCTGTTGGAGTTTATGTGCCTTATAATGAATAGCACTAACTGGTTGATGAAATATTGGCCTGCTCTAAACTCTGCATCTAAATTAGTGTACTTGTGGAGGGTCTCTTCAAGCCTTTGTTAGAAAGTCACTGGATTTTTATTACAGCCCTGACTAATCATCCTGAGCTTGTCAAAATTTATCAGCTCAGGCATGCCCTTATGTAACCCACTAAGATGGTCTAGAGATATGATATCCATCTGGATTCTTCAGCCCTAGTGTTACAGTTCTACTCAGAACCTTTTTTGGGCCCCAAATAGTACCTCAGTAAATTAGTTACTACTGTACAGTTACAAAAGCCTCGTAGTTAACCTATCTTGCAGACTTTAGGATCTTTTCTCTTTCTATTGTGCAGTAAGACACCAGAATAAATATGATAACTCACCAAGTTTAATGAAAAGCCACCATCAGGGTATGCAACCCATTAGTAAACTTCTCAAGGTCCTCAGAGAATTTGCCCAACTCTTCTTTCCATTGTTGGATATCTATGTATGACAACAAGAACTGAAACTGGGCAGCACTGTCTATACCACTCGCTTCTTTAAGGGATAGTATTGAGGCAGACTTATATGTTATTTCCTGGGTCTAAGGGGTGCTGATCCAGTGTTGGGTGAACTTGGGAGGCTGTCTAAATCTCTTGGGGGCACTGACAGTGTAGTTTGACAAGAAGAAAGTCTGTGGAGGAAGTGGATGACAAGAGGAGGTCCTCAGTTCATCTTTTGCCAAAGAATGATAAATCTGGTAGCAGAGTTGGCAAAAATTAAGATCTTAATGTAGGAGCATGAAGGTCAGAACCTAGGGAACCTCTGACAATTTGAAGAAGCATCCAAGGAGGGAGTCAAGCGGAATGAAAGAGGTGTTCCCATGATGGGTCTGTGGGCAAGAGGTGTAAGGTTAGTCATGGGAACCTGTCAGGACATCCCTCAGTTTGATTCCCCACTTGTTCAGTTTGAGGGGATCCCCTGGAAATCTGAACTCTTTGAAACTTTGTCAGCAGATGTCTCTGGCCTTATGTGGGCACAGATGCCATGTCCTTTGTATTTCCAGGTTTCCCCCTTAGCCCACAACTTATCTCCTTGGACAGGGTTCTGGGGCTGGATGCTAATACTGGCTAAATTCCTTTAGCCTATCATACACTCGCTCAACTTCATGACATGCCTGTCCTAGGAATAGTAAAAACATAGTTAGCTGCGAATTCTGAAAGGGAAACCTACACTTCCTCACTAAGAGAACTTAATAAGAGCCTTATAATAGTTCCCCAAAGCCTTGAAATAGTTCCCCATAGAAATACTCTTTGAGGACCCTCCCTCAGAAAAAGGAAAGCAATTTAACAAATGGTCTTCAGTTATGACCCACTATCTAGGGGTTCTAAATATTGATGCATTTTGGCTCCAAATGTCACAGGTAGAGCAGGTGTAGCTTGCCCGCCTGCAGAGAGCTCATGTAAGTCTAATGGGTGAGGAGTCTAGGAGGTAGGTGTTTAAAAGTTAAAAGGATGAGTCCTGAAGAAAGTGACTACACAAACTGCAGAGGACATCTGAGTCACATAAAAAGTGTAATGCTGCTACAGACATGGGAAGAGTAGGATCTGGATACTTTTGCTTCCAGTAGCTTGTGTAGGACCTAATTTTAAAACCTGAGCTCTTCTACATTCCCTTCAAACTCACTAAACTCCAC
>RJWT010010439.1:0-24198 GCA_004365215.1 Cuniculus paca
GATTCATTTTTGCTTTTGTAATAAAGAATGGAGTCCATTCAATGCCATCTATAACTTAGAGACACATGGTTTTGAAAAGAGGCCAAAAAAGGCCAAAGAATGTGCACTTCTGTATGTGTGTTTTGTTGGATCATTTTGATTTGTCTTTGATTTGAATTTATAACAAGCAATAAAATTTTTTAAATGTTATTTGAAAATATGAGACTCATTTCTTTCTTGAGAAATCAACAGAGTTCTATAAGGCAACAGTCACGCAAACCTCAGTGATTGCCACCCATTTGACTGGGCAGATCTCCTGCAGTTGGCGACTGGCCTTGCTGCTCTCAAGTATTTCTGAGGCATAATATAAAAGCTATTCATGTTTGTGGGTTTTTAATTTGTGTTTTGTTTTGTTTTAATTTAATTTATACCAACCCCTTCAGCTTGATTTAAAAAATGAAATGTGTGTAGACTGTTATAGTGTGTGTCTAAGTTTCCCCCTAAACACTCATTAAGTCACAGATAGGGTGTTTCAGAGGTGCTGGATCTAGAGTGTGCAACTCTGGGATGAAATGTGCCATTCAGTCATCCAGGATATGTGATTAATGAATTAGTCCACTGACTGGTTTGGCATAATTCTGGATATAAACAATGGGAATGTTTACCCTGGGTTTGAGTGCTGCCTGCCCTAAAAGTGCCTATCTTGGGTAGAATAAAAGGGACAGAAAGCGGTTTGCTATGGTCACTCACTGCTTTGCTACTTTGCTGCTTGCTGCCTTCTGATTTGCTGCCCTCTGCCCACCATTTACTGTTTCTCCTCTGCAATTCTCTTCTGCCATGCCACCTTGCCTTGGAGTCAGCCAACTATCAACTGAAACATATACAAACTTTGAGCCAAAATAAAATTTTCCTCCTTTAACTTTAGGTAGTGGATATCTTGTCTTAGCAATGAGAAAAGTAACAAAGCCAGAGACCCAATTTGAACACTCAGGTGTCAGAAATGTCTGTGAAGAATTAGGGCAATAAAGATAAAGGAGGTAGTTGTGGAGAGATCTGTATCCTTAACCTTCTATGCATTTACTCCTTTCATAAAAGTTAATGTCACTGTCTACTGGGTATTTTTAAAACCACACTAGGTCTCTGACTTAAACTTATGTCTTGAATATTTCAAAATACACAACATAATTACTTCTTTCCCTAGCTGTTTAATCTTGATATCGTTCAACTTTCCAAACAACACTTTTCACTCTTGTAAAATGGAAATGTAATTATGTTTACTTCATAGTCTTAAATAAGTATTAGAAAAGTAAATATATTTTATATGCTTTGTATTATGTTTGCAGGACTTAGGAATCTTTACATGTTATCTACTATTATTTATATTACAAATATTTTTATAATTGCATCCACCATTCTTTAAATAGCTATGTCAATGTCATAATTTTAAATTGCTTAAGTACATGAACATTTTACTTTCATATGTCTAATTCAGCAAGATCCTGAAAAACAAGTAACGGTTTTTAGAACTAGAATAACGGTTTTTAACCCTCAGTAGTTTTGTCCCCGTGGGGCATTTGGTGACACCTATTGATACTTATGACTGTCAGCACAGGGAGTATATGCAGTATATGCAGTCACTGGATGGTATAAAGTCAGGCATACTGTGAAGCATCCTACAGTGATCAAGAAGTGTCCTGAAGCATATTAATACAATAAACTAATGAATTGTAGCTATGAGCGTGAGAAAAGGATAATCAGAAAAGGAGGATATGACAAAAATGATGAAATAGGAATGAAGGAACTGTCTCTATTTCACTTTATAGTTCTTGAAGAAGAGGTTATGATTGTCAAATGAATTAAATGTTCTTCTCAGGATTATGTATATTTGACTTGGAAAAGAAAGTTTCTAGGATCAGGATAAATCCATCATCCTAATGCCTAGGACTAAGCTATTGAATCCAAAATAAATAAATTCCCCTAGTGGATCACTAGCCATGTGTGCAAGTCTACTTCTAAAATTAATACATGTGGTGCCACGACTTGAAACTACTTTCCATATTTTCTTGTAGGATAGATTATGTGTTAAACTTTTAAAAGTCCCTTGGTGCTTATAAACCAGTTTTTGGGTAATGTTCTCATCTGTTGACTTTAACTATTTACATAAAAAATTAAACTAATTATCAGGTTTCCAATCTGAGCATCTGCATAAAAATTTTTCCTTTCCTACTTTTTTTCTCTTTTTTCCACACTGTTTCTCATCTTGTCAAAACTGAAAATAGTGGATGGTTATCATGACAGTGGAACCATCTAGGCAAGTCAACCCTCTGTCTCTCCAGTATGTTACTGTTTTAAAAAATGTATTGCTTCTTGGTTCTTAAATGCTTTCATGTGCATTTTTTTCTCAAGTTCCTGAAGTAACTTATATGTAATTTTGTGCATGTATTTGATTTTCAAGTTTGAAGTAGGCTGGGTTGGGAGACATTTTGTTCTTCAACTGAAAGCGCGTAAGAATAATTAAAAAAAACAAAGCACTTACCACTTGGGAAATTGAATTGAAACTGAAATAAAGACAAGTCACATTTCCCTTTTTATACAAGACAGAATGAAACACTTAATATTGATCAGTTATGGTCATAGTAGTAGTCTAATAGATATAAAGTTTCTCCTCTATTTTACTCAATATATGTTTTACTGACCATGTTTCACAATGACATTAAGAATTAATGCACAAGTTTTATTCTAAAATTTTTTATTAGTACCTGCTTTGCTCCTCTATAATGTAGAAGTGTGTGAATATCTTTGTAAGAGCTTCTATTAATTTTCCTTTTAATTATTTTCTTACAATGCTGAGAATACTGGCACAGTAATTCAAACAAAAATGAAAAAAAGTGCTTGATGTAATGCTTAGCCTCTTTGATTTTCTTCAGGGCATACACAATAGAAAAGCTCTCCATAAGATACAAAATTCCCGATAAATGTGGAGAAATGGTTCTGAAATCCAATGGTGCTTTAATTCTTTGATTAGATTGGTTTAAATCCCTTTCCTACTATTTGAAGGCAATATGTGAGAAGATAGGAACAGCTCTTTTGAAAAATGAGACACTACGGTAACCATTGCTGGTTTCTTGTTGTCTGACTTGAAGGCCTGTAATGCTCTTTTGTTTTATCTGGTTTTATATTACTTTGTTGTGTTTGAGTCTATTGTCTGTAAATGTATGAACAATCATTTTGAAGAAAGCAAGAGACACTAGGGTAACCATTATTAATCTCTCGTTGTTATGTTTTGAAAACTTGTATAGCTTGCACTGTTCTGTTTTGAAATGCTATGTTATGTTTGACTCTATTCTGTTTTCTTTTGCTTTGTTTTGTTCTGTTTTGTTTTGTTCTATTCTCTTTAAAATAAAAAAAAAGAAAAGCTCTCCATTTGAGTTCATGAATATAATAGGGTTCTAGGCCTCATTCAATAATTTTTTAAATGAAGTTAAGAATCCCAGCATAGAAGTCTAAAAAAATACTTTCAATGAAGAAAAAAGAATATTTCACTAACATAGTTTAAGAAGAACAGAGAACTATATGGAATCTGAGAGAGATAAGGAATCAAGTCCTTGGTGATAATTTCAAACTCATTGGTTCAAACAAAACATATCAGCACTCAAAATGCTAATTTACCAGTAAAACTGAAAGTAGAAGAGCTGCTATGCTTACAGGAAATTTTACTTTCATTTGTAGATATATGACCATCTGTTCTCTTATTTTCTATAACAGATTATTCTTAATATTAAAGTCCAAATAAGACAACCATATTTTAAAAAAGCAAGTAAGCAAGCAAAATTTTTCATTTTAATAAAAAGCAGTGAAAGAAAGATAGAATAATTATCACTCAGTTTGAAAGATAATTGGCTAATATATTTAGAAATCAATATATAACATCAGGAACTAATACTAACAGATCTTTGAAAATAAAAAAGAGAAAAACATCCATGGGTATAAATCTTTCAATTTTAAAATAATATGCTTAAAATTTGCTTCATGTTTTCTGCAGATTTATCTCAGGCCTAAAATGATTGCTTACAGCTGACAGCTTGCTAGTCTCCCAGTGATTCCAATAATTATCTCTATTGAGTTAGAGTATTGATCTGTAGGGGCTAGCCATTTCAAACTTCCCCCTTTATCCTGCTAGAGGTAATGGAATTAATGGGTATCTTTGCCAAACATAACAGGAACACTGGGTACACAATTAAATCACAATATGAAACAAAAAAAAACTAAATGAAAAATTTGAAATAGAATATATTTAAATAAGATTTTCCACTTGAATTTCTGTTATATATACTCATGTTGCTAAAATGACAAAGAAACTCTGATAACATGACTAGAGAATCTTCAAGTAACCCGTGTTAATATGAATGCTAGAAAATTCAAACCAAGTTATTATGATTTAGAGATGCATTTTGCAGTATTTTTTAAAAAAAATTCTTGTTTGATTTCTATCTGTGACACATTGCCTCGGTTTCCTTATCTGAAAAGCATGAAAATGAGGCAATATCAGTGTCAAGGAGGGGGAATTGTTCTGAGCATGCAAAGAAGCAGGCTATAGAACCAGCAGACTGTGGAAATATGTACACGCAACCGTGTATTCTCTTATTAAAGTGGGCAGCTGGTCAAAAATCATGAGGAATGGATCCCAGTGAATTCTTCAAAACACAGTGCTTGAAAAGAAAAATGGATCTTGTTTCAACAACAAATGGATAGTATGTTAAAATGCACAATTACTGTCTAAAACATTTTTACAGAGGTATTGTTCCTACTTTGTAAATAACTAACCAAACTGAATGATAGAGACAATGCCATAATTTGATCAACAATGTGGATGATAGACAAATATTTCACAGCACGAAAGTAGTGGACATTTATCTTCTTTAAGTGGCATTTTATGAGGGAGTCTTTATCAAAGCTACTTAGAAAACTAAAAGCTATATAAGGTAAAAAGAATAAAGTGAAAAAGCTAACTATATAAAAGTACCTACTACTCTGACAGAAAGCTTCCTAAATTACATTATTTCTCACTAATTCTTTGCCTCTAGTAAGTATTGGTATTATTATATTTATGTTTAATTGCACCCATTTGTAATTAAAACACCTACATACTTAGTTTGAAGAATCGGGGCTTGTAAAAGTAGAGAGGTTACCACTGGCTGACCACTTTTTAAAACTAGAAACAATCAGACTACTATTTCTTTGGTTTGAGTAATTGCTGTTTTTAAAAATAAAGCAGGCATCAGTGACTGGAAAAATTGCAAAATCAGTGAGTGGAAAAATTCATTTTTGAACAATTTATCATTTCAACAAGTTCATTTTCTACTTACTCATTTGCAACATTTTTCCTCAAACAATTTATTTGTAACCAGATAGCCTGCCTTCCACAGCACAGGAATTCAATAGCCCCATTTAGTTTTCCTGCAATGGCAAGGCTGACAAAGTTGTGCACCGTGGTAGTTGGGGATCAGGTACTGCTCTCGGCTTGAGTTTTTACAGCAGAAAAGGAGCTGTCCACCTTGATGGGGCTTCCCAGCCTCCCACTCTGCTTTCTCCTTCCACCTTCCCACACTGCTGAATATATTAAAACACACACACAAAAAACCATATATAAGATGGCTCCTATTGTCTCTGGCTGATGCTTTGACACTCAAAGAAAATGCCCAAGCAATGAAAAAAAATCAGCCTTGCCTTTTTTAAAAAACTGGGTACACTTTCATGTACTATGCATATACTAAGCAGTCTGAGAATAACCATGTAGTTTACAAAAAGATAAGACTGTTTAAAGGGAAGGAAAATCCCCAAAACAACTGAGAACATACTCTTCGATGAAATATAATTCAGACAATTAGAGCTCTGTAAGTGTAGCTCAGTGGTAGAGTTTCTTGTTTACAAGTGCAAGAATAAAAACCAATCCTTGTGACTACAAAAATAAAATAATTTTTGTAATGTGTTAGACTTAGATATACTATCAGATTGCAAAATATAGAAAAAGTTGGTTAAAATTATATGACCACAATCTGTGATCAAGGACAAAAGCAAAAATTAGGGTAATACAAATATAAAATATGAATTGAGGAATAGGGAGCAGATTGGCTATAACCAAGATCAGAAAAGATGACAAAGAAAGGGTCAGTATCAATGAAAAAGTATAAGAGATGAAATAGATTGGAATAAATTTTTAACAATATAAAAAGACTGTTATAAATAGCACATAATGTAAGATAAACTAATTCATTGGCCAAATAGATAATTTCATGATACTTTACGCTACAAATAAAATTACTCAAACCTGATTACATTTTGGCTAAGACATCCTAATGATATAAGGGGGAAAAGTGAAATACATTTTTCTTCTCCCTGAAAATATTACCTATCTTGGGCAATAACCCTGTTTAGTTAATTTCTCTTCATACTTTCAATATCTAAAGATAAGATCCTCTATTTGTATAGTTTGAAAGTTAATTACTGTTGTACAATAATTGTTTACAAATCCAAACTATGGTTTTGTAAAACACAGCACATATATTATAGTCTTTATAAGACATGATAGGATACTACGTATTTTTGTAAATGTCTCCCTTTTGCCATAGCTATGTCCACATTTTGCACGTTGTGTATGAATGGCTGCACTACCATGGTGGTGTCATTGCAGCAGGCTACATGATCTCCGGAGCCTTTAAAATTCTGTTTTGTTTTGTTTTTTTTGTACTGAAAATCGAACTCACTACCTCATGCTTGCCAGACAGGCTCTATGCTGCTGAGCTATATCCTAGGACCTAAAATTCATCACTTGGCTTTTTATAGAAAAATTTTGCTGACCCCTAGTACAAAATTTGATGTTTTTGATAAAAAGATACATTATCATTCAGAAAAATGATCATAAATTTGTGCTTCCTATAATAATATAAAATAATTTTGGGGGATAGTTTATGAACGTTAGGTAAAACTTAGACAATTATAATAGTTATTATGAGACAGGTATATGTAAAAATTGGTAGAAAAGAATAGGCTACCAATACAATAGCAGTTATGGGTGAAAGCAATTATGAAAATGCTTTGAAACCTGGAGTAAGCTAAATGAATTAATTGAATTATCATTGGCCATTCAAAGACCATTCACTAAAGGGAAAACTACTTCACAGTATAGTAGCATACAATTTGGTAGTTAAGTCATGGAGTTACCATGGTTAATTTTACCTTTTCATATTATTCAAAATATGGATTTCAGCCTGGCTTTTTTGATATCAAGGAAATGAGAATTAGCTAAGTGCCCCAGTGTTTTTAAACCCTTCTTTACACATTAGAGTTCCCACGGGAGCTTTCCAACAAAATGCTATGCCTTTCCAACCACCCAGATCCATTAAATGTTGACTTCTTGCTAAATAATTCCATGTTTTCTTCTAATGGATAAACAAAGTCAGAAAACTGCGTAATTGAAATACAAGCACACATATGCACATGCATATGTACATACACATATGCAAATATGTTTACACATTCTTATGCATATTCATATACACACAGATAGGGCCTATATTAATGATGAATGTAAAATGAAGAGGTGAATTTCTTAGCAATCTAAGACTAAGAGTCATATCAACGTAGGAATTGAAGGAACGTAATGGTGAAGAAAGTTGTCACAAAACCACACATACACATAAATGTGACACAACCCCATTTCCTGTATCTACTTTCCTAAAGTCTGCTGCCAGGCTATATGAGTTTTTCTGTTCTTCCATAAATTGTTTTTTGTCAATTGTTTGGCCTTTTTAAGGACCTCTGGCATCGATTCCCCTTGTGGCAGAATTTTATGGTAACTTCTTTATTGTTCCATCCCGATCACATCAGTTTTCTAATTTGAAACAAGCTAACCAACAAATCCCAATGAAAAACAACCTGAGTCTGTTCATACTTGATGGCGTTTTTAGTCACAGATTAGTGGGCATTTTAAAAATTGACTTTGGTCATGTTAAAGTGCTGTGACTGAAAGAGAAAAAACAAATAGTGCTAGGGCTGGAGTAAGGCCAGTGAATGTCAGTAACAGCTATTGCTCAGGAAAGCCACATCTGGGGAAACTACTCCTCAGTGGAAGAGGAGAGGCAGACACTTTGCAAAGTCCTTATGGTACAGCTCTTCAATAGCCCGCTGTACTAAAATCCTTGTCCTCTCTATTCTCTTTCTCTCATTTGCCTTTCTTTTTGACTTGTTTGCTTCCTTCCCACTCTTTTCTCTTCCCTACTTTTTTGTCTTCTTCCATATATTCTTTTGATCTCTTGAAATGCAGTGAAATATGTTGTACGCATTCTTGCATTCTTAATATATTTCAGTGGTTAGAATACTTTATTCATTTGACTAAAAGCAGATCATATTGCAAATATAAATTTATATAGTTATATATGATATGCAATTAGTGTAAAATATCAAAGTAGATTTTTATTTTTTGTTCTCTATGCTTGTCATATGACACTAACACTTCTGTAATTTGATAATTATTTCAAATAAGATTTCTTTTATCTGCTTAATATAATGATATATAATATAATAGATAATGTTGAATAATTATTTAGTTCTGTTGATTTTTAAGTCTGTTAATCCTGGTTTTTATTAGTTGATCTTTCTTCATTGGATACCTATAAATATATTTAGAAATAAAAATGTTGCAATTTATTGAAAATTAAACTGGCAATTTTAAATTTTGTAAATGTCTTTATTACTTTGTCCAGTCAAAAAGATGTCATCTTGAAAACAAAGTCTTTTTCTCTTTTTTCACTAAACTTTGTCAGTCTCTGTATTTTATCTACTAAACTTGGCAGTAGTTTTCACAATTTGCAGCTAAATTTACTCTTTTATACATGGCTATTTAGCATACTTGAATCAAAGAAACTACATTATATTCTTAAAAGAATATACTTCAAAATAATATATCATATTTGCTTTTTTTAAAATTTCTTGACAGATGTCTTTGGGTTTGGAAGGCCATTTGTCTTTCAGCACTAAACTATTATCTTGTCAGAGTGAATAATTTTTCAGTAGAGTTGTCTAAATATTCCCAAGTCATTTCTCCTTTCTTTTTGTTCACTTGGGTAGCACTATCACTTAGATATTAAAATGAAATAGCAGAAAACTAAGCAGCTAAGCATAATGACTATTATGTTGGCCCAGAATAGACATAACTGCCTTCAGTGAGATCCTGGTTTCTTTTCAGTCATCCTGTTGAGTACATTTCATATGTCTGACATAATTTCTTTGGAATTAAGGATTTGCTAAGAGACTTTTCCTTTTCAAATGAGTTGCATTGGATTTTTTTTTAAACCTGAGCAAAACTCTTCTATTCTGTCGTATTCTGTATCAAGTTATTAACCCAGATGTTATGGTTTGTATTTAGGTAGCTACCCCCAAGCTGCATGTAGTCATGGAAGTGGCTGAATCTAGCCTTTGTGATTGATTCGTTGTCTAGTGCTGGGATAGGTGGTGTGAGTTCTGCACATGCCCAGGGGTGGAGCCGACATACAATATAAGGTTGGAAAGGAGGTGCATTTACCCTTTTTTGCATGGTTTGCTCTTGCCACTTGCAGCCGCCATGAATGGCTGCCCCCTCAGCCATGCCACCATGCCTAGGAGCCAACTGAGTATGGATTGAAACCCCCAAAACTGCAAGAAATAAAACTCTCCTTCCTTCATGTTGGACATTGGGTATTTTGTCTCAGCAATGAAAGAAAAGTAACCAAGACACCAGAGTAGGCAGCACAGTGGACAATCAAAAAACAAACTAAATGTTCTTTCAGTGATCTTTACCTGACTGCTTTGGGGAAGAGTTAAAAAAATGTCAAAGATATTTAAGATATTTTACCCATATCTAAATTCATTTTTCTATAAGTGAGTTTTATTTACCTCCTGTAGTCTACTATACCAGAAGCCATACTGTCATTTCCTCTAAGACTTATTAGTCCAGTTGGTTGTTAATAAGCATCTATCCTTTAAAAACTACATGATCAAGCCAAAGTTCTTTACTTTTATTTTGTTTTCAGAGGTAGTATCTAGTAATAGTCAACAGCAGCTTGGAATATTTGACCTGGGGCCCAATATGATTCTCTGTCTGTTTGCCTGTCACATGTGCAATGAGGGGTGTTTTCTATCATTGCACATCTGTAGCCTACTTGATGGTAGAGAACAACTGGGGTCAATGGTTTTGGATTTTATTTTTATTTGATTATGTCACCTTGAGCCAACTGTGCAAACTTCTATGCCTAAATTCCTCACAAAATATATTTTTAAAAATCTATTAAAACATATGCCTAGATATTAATAATAGTTCACTGGTAGAAAATGGTAACTTCTAATTTATTTCATGCAGTCCTTACTTTGTATAAGTAAAGTTTATCTAAGAAACAAGTTAGTTTTGTTTTCAAAGTAAAGGAAATATAATGTTTTCTTGATTGTAGTGTTTTGAAGTTCATGTAGGATAATCCATGGAGAGATTTTAGCACAATACCTGAAACACAGCGTTTAATTGCTATCTAATCACAATTTACATAAATCTGCTTTACCTACATATGTTTATTTTCATTTAATTTAAGTTTGAACTAAAAATAATATGAGATTATAGTGTTGTATCTGTAAAAAGAGACAACAAAACAACTTAGTGTAGTATTATAAAAAGCGTATTATTTAGAGTAAAAGCAAATATTGATTCAAGTTCTGACTTTGCCATTTACTTGATTTATAACATTATATTTATTAACCATGCTTTTAAAAAAAGTTATAAAATAAATACCTTCTTATTTCACAATGTCATGGAGCAGCAAATTAGATAATGTAGTATCATTTAGATTATAAATTGTGCACCAGTATTAATTATCATGATTGCATCTGGTCAACCTTAAAAGGAAAGTCAGGTTGCAAATGCTTGTAATTCAACTTTCAAATTTGAAGCCTACTTTCATCAGTCCTTTAATTTACTCTGATCCACCACAATCTGAAAAACTTATACTCAAAAATCCAAGTACTGTAAGAAACCTGCTGAGGCACAGAAAGCTCATGCACTAATTACTTCTCCCCTCAGACTTATGCAGAAGCTTTTAGAATGAGGTTAAATCTGTTTTAAATGATATTTTTTTATCAGTCTAGTTTATTTCAAATATTCAGACCTTACCTTGAAGAGAGTTGAGCCTGGAGCCAGATAAGTATGATTTACACTGTTTTGTCTGGTGTTGCTAACTTTCAGATTGTTAGAACATATCAAGTTGTGCATGCATATGTACATGTATATAAGTTTAATATATTAAAAACTAGTCAAATATAGGTTCATAATCTTCCACTGTATCTACCATATTGGATGAGCTACCACACAACACCCATCCATTAAATTCAATGCAAGTATGATTCACTATTGTGAACAATCATAAGGTAATCGAACTTTTCCCTTTTTGTGTATATGTATGTGTGTATATATATATATATATATATATACATATACATTTATATTTCTTAGCTATTGTGTTATTTTTTTCTGATGATCAAATTGAACTCAAGTTGACTTTCAAAGTCATCAACTCAGTACTTAATAATTGATAGTTTTTAATGAGCCAATTAAACAAAATGTGTTATGCAGTCTCCTTGAGAATGTGTAAAGTACAATTGATCTTATAAAGCATAGTGCAATGAAAATAGCAAGTGTTCTAGGATATGCCTGTAACAGATGTGAGAGGGACATGATGAGGTTAGAAGGATGACCAACACATCCACTTGATTTTTCAAGTTTGAACTGAATTAACATTTGAGAAAGACCAAGTTTTTCTTTTCTTGAATAACTTTTTGAACAAGTATATGTACATTATTGGATATGCCCCCTAAACTTGTAATTTCCTCTTACATTAGACAATAACTTAAAGATGTAAACAAGATGGAAGTGTATTTCCTGTTTAGTTATTAAACTAGGTTAAACAAAGGACAAATGGTATGCAGTAAAACCAAATTTCAAGTAAGAATGTTATACATTTTCACAAGCCTTGCACAGTATTCCCTGCAGAAAAGTGATAAAACTAGCCAGGCCTGCCTGGTGGTGCTCACCTATAATCCCAGCACTCAGGAGGCTGAGGCAAGGAGGATCACTGCGAGTTCGAGACCAGCCTGGGCTACAAAGTGAGCTCAAGGCCAGCCTGAAAGGCATAGTGAGACCCCGTCTCCAAAAGACAAGCATTGGGGATTCATCCCAGTGGCCTAAGCACCTGCCTGACAAGTGCAAGGTTGAGAGTTCAATTCCTGGTGCCAAAAAAAAAAAAAGTGATAAAACTAAAGGTTTTGAAGAGAGCAAAGTTAAGTCTTAATATAGTATTATAAAAGTTAATAATTATTTTTATTAGTGTTTAAATCGATAAGTGCTCTGATTTGGTAATTACTACAGGTCTTTCAACTCAATGAACCTTATCTGGAAAATGACCCGGTTACTGCTGCCTACTCCATAGATACGGTGACTATCCTGAGACTTAAGTGCCAACAACAGAGGCAAAACTCAGGTAGTAACCCAGGTATTCTCTCTTCAATGTAACATATTTTCATATCTTTCAAGATGTCTTATTCTCGCCTTCAACAGAGTACATCTGAGACAGCTGGCTTACGGATGTCCAAAGCTCAATCACCCTTCAGCACTCCGTGATACTGGCATGAGATTCAGCATTCTGCAGGATTGGTGCAGGAATATAAAGGAGGGCCATAACTGCTGTCAGAGTAAATTACAGGACTCAGCCTTCTGATTGTTGTAGTCTATGTTTAGTTCCCCTTGTCTTTTCTGTGGTTACACAACCTGCTGGTGACCACGGTGTACCTATTTTATATTATAGTAAGATCTCTAAATACTTGTTCTATGCATGCTGAGTTAATTCTCCTTAGGATAATGTAATGCTGTCTTCTTAGCCTTGTGCATTTGCTAAACACAGAGTCATTATGTTTCCACCAAATTTTATGTACCATTACTGTCGTGAGAAGAAAAAGTTTTAAAACAGGGAATTAGAGCCTCTTTTTGAGGTAACAAGTCCTCTGTTTACAGGAGATAGGTGCTGTCTTAGCCAAAAATGCTTCTTCCTTCAGTTTTTAATTTGTTATTGTACACAAAAGGTAAAGTGATTCAATTTCAAAACCAATCAACTCACTTTATAATTTCTAAACATTAATAACAATAATGGACTGTTATTGTCAATCAAAATTGAATTTCACAGAGTTTGAAAGTAGTGTACGTGAAATACAACTAATGTTGTGGTTGATGCATTGTGTCCACTTGCAGTTTAGAAGTTTAACTGGGAGACTCAGCAGGGAGCCAGGGTTCTTACTTTGTAAACATCCTCATCCTGTGCAAAGGAGGGCAAGGACATTTTGTGTGTTACACCCACCCAGAAGGTGGGGGGGTGGCTTGAGTACACTATAAGGGAGGAGAAGAGGTTTGTTTTTGCCTTTTGCTCTGGCTGCTGCCTTGAAGTGCTGCCCCAGTGCCATGCCACCCTGCCTTGGAGCCAGCTGATGATGGACTGAAATCTCCAGAAACTGTAAGCTAAATGAACCTTTTCTTCCTTAATTTTGGATGTCAGGTGTTTGTCTCAGCAACCAGAGGAAAGTAACCAAGACAACTAATAACACTAAAGGCTTATAATAAAATAAACATCTACATTTGTAATGAAATATATATCCCTTCTCTTGTCGTTGTCCTTGAATTCTATCAAGTTAGCTCTCCTTTGAATATGGAAGTTAAATATGTTTCATTAAAATAAAGATGGTTACCCAGATTTTTTTTCAAAACACTAAGACTATTTTAAAAAATAATTTCAAAATATAATTATAAATCGAATGATATATTGGGCTGTGTGTGTATGTGCCTGTGAATATGTAAATCAATTTTAAGCAGTAACAGACTTTCTCTAAATTGTTACTTATTTTTCTTAATATTGTCACACAAAGTAAAAACATGATTTAAAGTAAATATGTTGGGAAATAAGTTTTTGTCTCACAACTCTTTTACTCTTATTTAAAAAAGGGCAATTTATTTTTTTTTTCTGTCAGTAGCTACCAAAGGCAATATTGCACAAGAATGAGTAAACGATGACTGTAAAACGTTGTGTTGCAACAGCGTGGTAATTTGTCATGCAGAGTAGAGATTCAGTGGGCAGCTTGACAATTACCTCATCCACTACAGCATATATAATGGAAACTAGGCAATGAAGGCCAAGGAAGAAGCTAAGAAATGGTGTCTCAATGATTTAATTTAAAAATAGATCTTAAAAGTTGATATTTTCTCATTGAGAATGTCAGATAAATTGTCATAGAAGACACACATACAATAGCTTTGAAAAGCACCTGGCAAACATAATTTCTCATTACAGCTATCAGCTACATTCTGTAGCCGACAAGATACATACTTTTTCTAGAGTTTCCTAGCTTATATTCAGACAAGGTGATAGGGTTTTTCAGTCCAGAACTATATCAAATGCACTTATTCTACCACATGAGTTGTATCTCTGATTTACATGATACTGTTTCCTAATAGTCTATGGAGAACTCATGACCATAAAGTTATCCAGCACCTTGAGAAAGATTTTTGTAATAGTTGAAGGAGCACAGGAATTATCCATGTGGACAGACTTTCTTTTTTTTTTTTTTTTTTTTGATACTACCTTCATTTGCCCTTTGCTGATCAGCAGACTTAACCTATTCTGGGAGACCTCATTGTGCCACTGACATTTTGGAGCCTGTCCAGAGTAGCGCGACTAGTTCTTATTTTATGATCTGATGAAATTTTATAATTAATGTTGATTGTAAGGCCTGCTGCACTCTATTGTAGTTCATTCAGCACATATTGATCCTATACCATAATAATAATTAATAATATTAATGTTTTATTGAACAACTGTCATACGTCAGATGTTCCAATGGACACTTGATAAGCATGATTTCATTTAATTCTCATTAAAACCCTGTCAAGTATTACTTCTTTTATAAAACAAAGAATTTAATATGCCTATTACTAACCAGGTGGCAAGACTGGTTTCTCAACCAGATTTGCCAGGCTTAAGCCATGCACCCTTCCCCATCCTTACAGTAATTCTCATGAATAGCCCAGAGTCTACGGGCATGAAAAACCCAGGCACTGCCCTGCGATAAATCATACTGTAATAGCCAATATTAATTATGAAATTATATTTAAAAGTGGTTTACATTCTTTTCTTCGATGACCTTTTGTTGTCTTCAATGTCTCAATTTTCCCATAGAGGATGCTAAATACATGTTTATTAAATGAGGGGCATTTTAAATACTACTGTACGCTACTAAATTACACTTCAAAGCAATGTAGTTGCACAGTTTTTATAAGTTAACATATATTCATGAATAAAATATACAGGTATTTTATGCAAAATTTGAATTAGAAATGTATAGGTGTGTTTATTTTTTAGAAATGTAAGTACTGCTTCACTGGGTATAATCACCTAGGAAAATGAAGCCATGAATTTCAAGCTTTTTAAAATGTGGCTTCTTGTTCCCTAAAAATTATCTCTCTAAAATAAAGAGTAAAAACATTTTGCTAGTTGAAAATAAGGTAATTTTAGAAGTTAAATTTAAGTCACACAACAGTCATTCTTTGCAAAATATAATTCCATATTTTAGTTTATTCCAAAGTTTCTATCTAATTTCAGAGCACTTCCACTGTCCCAAAAAGGGAACTTCAAATCTATTACCACTCATTTTTTATTTTTTCTGTCTCCCAGTCCCAATCAATGAATCTACTTTCCGTTTTCCTAGATTTACCTGTTGTAAAAATTTCATATAACTGAAATCATGTAAAATGTTTCCTTTTGCGTCAGGCTTTTTGAAAATAACAGTTTTAAATTTAATGGTTGTATTATTTTATAATATTGGAATTTTCATCCTAAATGCCCAGTGTAACCTTCAGTGCATACTTAAAACTTTATTCTGCTTTTATCTGTATATGTATGTAAACACTATATATGGACAATTAATCTCCTTATACATCAGGAAGTATGCCACAGGTTTCTCGAACAAGAAGGTTCAAATATTGCACAGTATCTGTTCTTGTTCAAGAACATTTCAAACAGACTTCAAAATCCAATATTTGTAAAAGAAAATTGAAAGCACTAGTGCACGTAAGCTTTGTCTAGGCAGCCTAGGCAGCATCAGGCTAATTGGTAGCATACAGTTTGAGCTGAGTATCTTTGTTCTAATATGATGCTCTTATTTTAGTTTACATCACTGAACTATGCAATTATTTTTCTCATCTTCATGCTCCAAAAACTCTCACTGATGTTCCCTAATAGAGAAATATACATTATTAACAACATGTTCATATATACACATAAAAAAAAAACCTCTGGAAAATTCAGTTATAAAAACATTATTAAATATTCCAACTTTCACATTCCATACTGTCATTTTAAAAGCAGCGGATTGAGAAATAAAGGTTCACAGTAGCAGGATACTACTGAGAATATTGATGTCAACTACTAACAGTGTTAATTATATTTAAAATAATGGATCAAACTCAGTTAAATAAATGGTCTTTAAAAACATTTTTTGCCAACTTATATTTCCATACTTACAAACTATATGACAAGTTTTCATTAGAACTGAGATATTATTTCTGTGAATGTAACACTGATGGCCTAAACACATAAATATATTTAACTACAAAACAGATGAATCTAAAGATTTAAGTCATGTAACTATTTAAAATTTCAACATACTATCTTGGGTCACCCAAATTGTCTTAGGAATCCCTCCCACAATCTCCAAATTTTATTAGTTGTCCAACTATTTTTGTCTGTCAGATCACCATAGAAAGCTTCAGATAGTTTATGAGGACAAGAAGAATATTACTGGTTTGCTCCATAGGTTATAAAGGTGATAAAAATGAAATAGGTTTTAAATCATTATTTTAAAATATATTTAAAAGTCAGCTTAGGTGGGGCATGGTGGCACATGCTGTAATTCCAGCATTTGGTAGACTGAGGCAAGAGAATTGCTCTGAGTTTGAGGCCAGCCTGTGTTACAAAGTGAGTTCAAGACCAGTGTTAAATGTACAGTGAAACCCTGTCTCAAAAAGACAGAAAAAAAAATCAGTTTGTACTATAATACATTTACAGTTACTATGACTTTCCTATAAAATACACAATTCATATAAATAATTTATTCCTGGAAATTTTGATAGTACAGAAAAGCATAATGAGACAGAAATACTATCTTTCAACACTTCACATAGATCCTTGATTTTTAAAATATATCCCTAAGATAAGATCAGTAGTGACATTGGTATTACCTGAGGAATTGTTATACATGCATAAAATCCGTCAGTATCCCTGACTTACAAATCAGAATCAGTGTTAGTATTGGAAAAAGATCCTCATGTAGTTCATGAAAATACATGCTATGGTGTGTAAAACATGCATGTAGGGTAACCACCGTCAAACTTTTGGTATCTCACTAATTTTTCCATATAAAATATTATAAATCACATATTCACATGTAATATTCACATGATTCTATAACAATTTTATGAAATTTTTTATTGCATGTATAATTAATGTTTTAGTTCTACTACTGCATATGATATAGTTATTTTTAAACAACTTCAAGAAGAATACCCAGTCAGACATGGTGACACACACCTGTAATCCCAGCATAGACGAGGCTAAGACAGGAGGATTATTGCAAGATCAAGGCCAGCCTAGACTACAAATTGATTTCAAGGTCAATCTGAACTGCATAGTCAAACTCCTTCTCAATAAGGCCAAAAAAAAAAAAAAAGATAAAAAGAAAATTATCTAACACTTTTAAGTATAAAATTGTGGAATTCATTTTCAGTCATGTAAATGCATTTATTAAAATGCTGTGATATATTTAGTACATAATAAAATATTACAAATGTGTGTATAAAAGTCTTTTGAAACATTTTTATGTTAATGTAATTTTTCTTTGCCATTGTACATTGTGTTTCTGTTATAATACAGTATTGACTATGTATATTTTACAAATCATGCTCTACTGAAATGTTCTACAAATCATTAACACTTTATCTTTTTGAGTGAATTGTAGTTTGCATGGGTCAGTCATTTACACTAAAATTTAGCCATTGTTGAATTTAAAAAAAAAAGTGTGTGTCAAGGACCAATCGTAGAGCCTCAGTAGTCTACCACTGAGTTAAATCCTCAACCCTTCCGTTATTGATTTCAAAACACTTACAATTTTTCTCATCGATCTTTAAATACATTGTGAAACATGAATATGAGGAGTGAATCTGTAGCAATGTGAGGAATATAATATGAATCCTTCCTTGTTCCATGGTACCAAGGAAAGCTATGACTTTTTTCCTTTATAGGTATATCTTTTACTATCTGAATATTTGTGTGTATAAATACATATAATTAATAATTATAAATTCAACATGATAAAATGAGTCCTACAAAGTTTTTTCTAAGATTGTGGTAATGCCTTTCAATTTGTACACTTCAGCTGGGTAATAGCTATTCACATTTATGATAAATAAATTCTTATGTAGCTTAAATTGTTTTTCTTATGGCTATCTTATATGGATGTCCTTACTTTTCTTCTGTGTTCTGAAATCCTTTAACTGTTGTTTTTTTATGTTAGTGATTCAGTATTATACAGTGCTATTTTATGATACATAAAACAATTTAATGGATATTTTAACTGCCTCAGTGATCTTTGTCTGTTTCTTCTTTTATTTTATTATGTTGTCTTATCTAAGTCTTATACTTAACTTCATACGTAAGTGGTCTGATCTTAGTTGGTTTTGCCCAACAGCACAAGTCTGTGGCTGCATTCATTTATTCAACCTTTCTCCTTGGGCTTAGCTCATCAGCATCTTTATATTTGCAGGTAGAAAGTGGATTTTTGTCTACAGTTCCTTGAATACTTCCAATTGTTTATAATTTTGAAATTAGCAGTGATATGACATAATACGCCATACTTTTGCCCTACTACTTGGTATCACATGACCTGAAGCCTAAATACTCAGCTTCCCTAAGTTGTTTCTGATATTCAACTTTTGATAATCTCTTTCTAAGGACTAAATTTTCACAGCTTCCAATCTGTCTTACCCAGATTTATGTGTGTATCTATACACCTTGCTGGATGTATTAATGTGAGTTAACATTACCTTCTGGAAATAGAAGAAGAAATACTGACTTGGAGCAGAAGGAAAGAGAGGTGTTTTAAGAGTTAGGCCTAAACGGTGTGACAGCAGATCAATATTTGCAAATCTAGACTTTTTAAACTAAGAGTTAGACAAAGCTGAGAATAGATTTTCCTGTAATTCCTAGTTGGTACTGCAAAGGTGGACCTCAATTTACGTTAATGAAGTAAGTTTCATTAAGTTACAGTTTAAAGGAAAAACTGATACAGTAGCAGAAGTTTGTCTTAGATTTTACTATTTTTCTCCTACATATTAATGAAATGTTGCTCTTTTCTCTGTTTTAGTAAGTGTCTCAATGGAAATGTAGTTGACAATGTTTAGATTCATAACTAGTTGCCAATGTAAACCAGTAACTATATCAGCTCCATAGAAACTAGATCAATATTATTGGATCAAAATTACATGTTTATTTTATTATATTTTGTTGCCATCAGTAATGCTTTTATATATTCAATAATTTTTAGGTGAGATGTTTTTGTTAACACTGGGGAATCTGAACTTGAAACTCTTTACAAGGTGCATAGATGTTGCATATTTCCAAAACATATCTAGGAATTGATTTTTGAGGGAATAGTTTTATTTTTAAATAGGGTTATTTAATTATTATGTCTTCAACTTGTAAAACTTAGGTTTAACTGCAAATTAGCTGGGCTTCTATGTCCATTTATTGATTTGTCTTGGAAAGGAAATCATCAGTTAAATGTTTTGAATTGCTTCAGACTAAATTGAGCCTTTGGTTACATTTAGGTTTAGATCTCACAAAATTTTGTGACTTGGAACCCAGCAATTAAAGAAATTTATCAAGGATCCTTATAAACTTGTCACAAAAATAAGTGCAGCTATGCACAATTGGTACGTACATGTGCTAATCAGACAAAAAAAAAAACCCTTAAAGCTATTTTTCAATTTTGTTATAAATGAAGTGGGATGAGAAATTAAGTGGCTTTCTTATAAAGCAATTTTAGAATCTCGCTGACTCCTTTTCAATAACTATTTCCATTTATTTTAGTCCTTTTTTCTAGCTCTGTGTTGATGGGTGAGGCTTTTGACATTTACATAAAGCAAAAAGGCATTTTCATTCTCTTGGAGCCATTCTTCGAAGAGAAAGATGCTGCAGCTAGGGAAAACATTAATTAGACGCACATCTAACATAAATGGCTTGTCACTGAGTTACAATACTTAGCAGAACTTACACTGTCCTTGGAAGATAGAAAAATTCCTTCAGTAGTTGGGTTTAACTCAAAAAGTTAACTACGTTAATTTGTAGCTATACATATTATGCAAGACTGCAGTGTATTTGCATATTTTAAATACTTTAAAGAATATTTCACTAAATGAATCCTTCATGGAATGTAATTTAGTTCACAGGGTGAAAAATGGAGTAAGTTTCAGCCCCTGTCACTCTCCTAATGCTGAAAGTATATAGCTGGAGAATAAAATTAGCAGTGCATAAAAAATAGACATTACAGTGACAACTGCCATGATAATGAGGAGACACTGCACTATTTTTGCTTATTTATAACAAATGAGCATGACTATTTCCTTGTGTCTCTTTTGGGAATAGGATTAATTCTTTTTGCCACGTTGAAATCAAGCATGAGTAATGTCATTCAATGTGTGTCTAAATTACTCAAAAATACTTTATTAGTAGAAATGATAGGACAAAAAGGCATGCAAATCATATGATGTTTATGTCTCTCATATCTTTACTTTTAAGTTGTGATATTGCAATCAACCTTTCATTGCTCAAATCAGCCATGAATGCCAGTTTATTTGGAACAGTTGTCGTTGAGATCACAAAAGCTGTTAAATCTTCCTTAGTACTAGAAATGTGCTGGATTTATAAGTACAAATGTTTGTACCAATTTATTCCTTCATAGAGAAACATTTTCTCCTCTTTCCTTTTATTTGCTTTAACAGTTATGAGGTCAAACAAAAAGACAACAACAACAAAAAAATGAAGAAATTCTAACATGGAAATTGTAAGTATTGGAGACCATTGTCTTCTTCAGTAAATTTTTTTTTTATTGAGTACTAAACAGATGATCTGAAAAACAATGCATTTTTCTTTCTGAGCATGAGTATGTACATTGAACGTCTAACCATGTGAAAAATTACATACAAAGACTTTTTTCATATTATTTCATATCATGTGATCTTATCATTTGGAGCAGATGTATCAATGGATTCTGCCATTAATTTCATTATGGGTCTTGCCTGTGTATTTCTTGAGCAGCTATAATCAATCATAAGATAAAAGATGAGGAAAACTGATCTCAGAGCATAACCACTACTAGCTTATTTGCATTGCAGCAACATAAGTTTTATCACATCTTAAGAGAACCACAAGTCAGATCTGTCAGAAATATTGTCCAGGGACTATCTGGTATTTCTGGTATAAATGTATCTCTGAGATATTCATAATTTCTTTAACTTTCCAGAACTGCCCGTGGACCAGTGGAAAACTCAGTTGAGTGGGACTTTCTCTTGGTCTTCTTAATAGACTTCCTCCATTACTGCCCAGTGATCTGGGACACTGCTACAGTTATGCCAGTGGACAAGATCCCTGAAGATTTCTTTTAGAATAAGGAAGGCTCTTCTGAGTTTATAGGAACTCGGAGTAACTTGTTCTAAAATCCAGAGAATACTTTAGGGGAATAAACTAAAAAAGTTTCTTGATCTGTTTTTACATGTGTGGAATGTACTTAGTAGCAATCTCTAAAAACAGTGCATTGGCCAGATGGAAGGAGTCTCCATTTTGATTAATGAGAAAGTTACCTGGAACATATCTATAGTACTTAGTTCGTGTCAAACAATTAATCTTTATAGTCCCTTGTAACAAAGGGAGCATTGCATTTTAAGTGAAAAGAGACACAAAGAAGTAAAATAATGTGCCTCCTTTCATTTTCACTGATTTTTCTAACTCTGTTTTCCCAGTACTTTCAGAGACAGACCCCTTTTCCTTCTGAAGTTCTTGCAGCAGGCTTTCAATTATTCAAGCAGAATTTTCTTTGTATGTTTCTGTACTTTCACTTTTTGTTTTGAGGCATTAAGCTATCTTGCCATTAACATTTTTATTTAACCCCCTAAGCCACCTGAGATTTCTGTCAAGCATTCTGTCATTTCTTGTAAGAATTCCCCGTATCTGTCACAATAAGCACTGGCGTTGTTGAATAGGTTGTAAGTGTCAGTTTCTCTTGCCATCATTTTATTTTCATAGCCAGTGTTTTCCAAAACAATAACACATGGAGAGTAAAGGCCATTCTTATTGTAATACACACATGCACACCCACATGCAAACACACACACACACACACACACACACACACACACACACTCTGGTGTTCCATTTTGGCATCCTATGAATGAAATAAACTAGCAGCAAAAGTAAAAACTAGAGAAATACAACAGTGTCGACTTTATTTTTCATTGATTAAAAACTATTTTTCTAAAATATTTCAATAAATTAGAAAGCCTTTTGTCTGATCGAGCTGGCATGATTTATAATAGAATAATTGGCATTATGTTGGGAAGATGCTTCTGCGTAGGAATGCTTAACTGTTAGGAAGATGCTTAATCTGACTGTAGGAAACACAGAAAGTAAAATGAGAAACCTCATGCAGCAAGCAAAAGACTATGGCACACATATGCAGACTCCTGAAACAAAAGTTGCTTTCAGATTGAAGGAAAAAATTTAAATACCATCATAGTTAATCCAAGGTGCTATAACAAAATACCATAGAATGAACAAACAACAAAAATGTAAGTCTTAGAGATCTGGCTGACGAGAAGTCCAAGATCAAAGCACTGGAAACTTTTGTGTATCTTGCGGGTCTTTTTCCTACCTCAGAGATGGTGATATATTTTGCATGTCTTCATGTGATGGAAAGAGCAAAAAAAGCCCCACTGCATATATTTTATAAGGACTCTAACACCACTTCGGGGTGTTAAGTCCTCCTGCCCTGATCATTCCCCTAAAGGTACCACTTCCTAATGGCAACGTTTTAGGGGTTAAAATTTCAAAATGTAAACCTTATGGGTACAAAGTTTTTGTTTATATTTTATTTGTATTTCATCATAACAAATAATGATAAAAGTAAAGCCATTGATATAAAGAATTCTGTCTTTTTGCTTTGTAATGGATTTGAGTTTTATGCATACCAAACATTTTGAATTTTCTATGGAATTAAGCATTTTAGAGAAGTTCCTTCTGGTATAGGAAATTTTATTTATTTATGTATTTTTTTTGCGGCACCGGGGATCGAACTCACAACCTTGCACTTGCCAGGCAGGCACTTAGGTAGCTGAGCTAAATCCCCAGCCCTTGAATTAAGCATTTTAAATGCCATGATAGTTTTCCATGGATACTGACAAAGTATTGTCTATAACCAAAGTAAGGACCGATGTCTGATTTTGCATATAACGTTTTATTATACATCAGCTTTCCTTATTGATTTACAAAAGGCTTTCACCATACAATTGTGAAGATGAATAATTAAGACAGAGATTATGAGATTTATAATCTTAAAGCATTTACTATGATTCCTTATCATTAAAAAGTATTCTGATTCCTGGTCTTGCAGTTGCATGAATTTTAATAATTATCATGTAGAAGTTAGGCAAGTATTATTTATTGAATTCTAGAATAATGATGATTTTAATTTATATTTCTCTTTTTTTCTAATTTTCTGTATGTTGTAAGCTTTTGAAAATGTTCACATATAATTCCTATAGTTAAAAAAACTAATTTAATTGTAAGTATGTATTTTATGGTAGGAATATATATTTTAAAAGTATTTTAAAAATTATATTATTTAGCTCTTTCTTTGCAATACAGTTCCTCATGTGTTTATAATCACTGTCTCAAATTCTTTAATTCCCATTCTTTCTAAACACATTCAAATTAGGATTTCATCCCCAGAAGAATTTGAGAATTGCTCTCATCAAGTTTGTCAATTGCCTATGTGGTT